>JAFMSR010000577.1:0-49889 GCA_022818135.1 Saxidomus purpurata
AGCGGATGCATCTACAGCGGGTAAGTTACAGTGTGATATCGGTGCATTGTGAAAATAGTCGTAAATAAGGCAAAAAACGTTTCAAATTTATTCATACTTATCATTTTTTTCGATTGTGAAACAAGCTCTTACAACATTTATCAAACGGTCTCAAGACTCACTCCAGATAGAATCAATCTCAAAGAGAGATAAAGAGAAGAGAGAGAAGAGAGAGAAAACAGAGATATAGAGAGAGGGGGACACTACCACTCCTTGGCACTGGCTGGGTTCGCTCTCAGGCTCCTCGATTCTAAGATGAACATACTAGCAATGCGTCAAGCAGGCTCAACAAAAGATCCTTTTAATGTATATATTATCATATTATCACAGAAGTGTGGTATCTTGCTTGAAGTAACGAAACTGTCTTGCCGTCCGTCTGTTGGTTTTTAAGCTTGTCCATTGTTCGGTCAGTCTTAGGACTGTCTTTTTCTTGACTATCCGGGACAAATTATGTAAAATAGTGGCAGTATTCATGTTGATCTTCTTTGTAATTTATAAAACAGTGTATAAACATTTTCTTTATCAGTGTTCTACTAGAGCTTGTAATACATTCAGAAAGGTCGCATAATAAAGGTGCTGTAAATGAAGTGTGTCTCATAGATAAAAATGACTGCAACAGTTCCGTTTAGATTGCGTGACAATTAAAAGAAAATCACTCACAGTAAACTCTGTATTAAACGCACTCTTTGGGATGATTTAAATATGTTCCTTTTACCCAGAAGATGTTTTATTCATACAGCATTTTCTTATTAAATCAACAATGAAGTGTAGTCATGCCCAGAAACTTTGTTCATGACATCCGGAATTCCGCTATATCCGGAATCGTTATACATGTACAGGGAGTTTACTGTATTGTGTTTTGCTTGTAGAACAATGCCTGTATTAAGTCCCTTTCTATATTTCAGGCACTGATTTGATAGATCTAGCTGCAACGGATTCTAATTCGGACACAATTTTCACATGGGCCATTGCCTGTAAGTGTGGCTTTTTTAAGATTGCGAAACAATTTCCTGAAATATTTGTTGTTTCATGTTTTGTATTTTCTAAACACACAGAAGTTACTTCTTCAAACCAGATTTTTGGATTTTTACATGAGCTATGATTGTCGAAAAATATTCACTGTATGTATATTTATGTATCAACAACTTGCATCAAACATATCATAAGCAGTATTCGAACAGATTCATCAAAAGTAGATATCTACATGTACTGAAAGTAATGTAAATTGGGAAATTTGGTAATGATTCAATTTTCGCTATTTTCGCAATTTTTTTCACTTGGCTAAATTCAATATTTCGCAAAATAGTTTTCACATAGGTTTACAATTAGGCAGTTCTCCTTTCATGATATTGGCAGGTAAGTATCTGCTCAGATATGGCGATATTTTCTTCACGCGAAATTTGCCAAAGTAGATGGCAGCTTAACACTGGTGTGATTCATTTAAATGATCAGTCCGAATGTATCTGTATACGCTGGTTAAGTCACGTGATTGATCGGTTAAACATCACAAACACTAGTTTACATTTCATACGTCTTTTTTTCTTCAGCCGGTGATGAAAACGGTGATTTTAAGATAACTAGTAGCGGTGTTATTGAAGTGAATACAGGAAAAACGTTAAACATGACAACCACGGCTAACTACACTCTTGAAATAACAGTGTCGGATGGTTCTTCTACACCTCTTACTGCAACAACAACAGTGACCGCTTCAGTGCAGACTTCATGTCCGAGCAGCAGCGTAGCCGTCGCAATCAGCATAATGGCACTTCTGGCTGCTTTAGTTGTAACCAAACTCTTTTAAATAGTTAAACACTTACAAGTTACTTTTAAACTGTTATCAACAGCAAACATTCTTTTTTAATTTCAACTACTGTGTTGCGCCTATACTCTTCCATTTCACCTCCTATGAACAAGGACTGCTGATTTAAGTAACTTCCTAGCCGGCATAGCTGTCTGGAAATATGTCGTTTGTTACTTAAGTGCAGCTATATAAGACAGAAACAAATTATACTTTCTGTAGCAAACGCCAAAAGAAGTATTATTTTCTGAATACTTAGATCAAAGTCATATTCTGTCTTGCAAAACAGAATCCGTGTAAACGTTAGCCTAATCTGATATCAAAGTATCACAAGACCGTAAATATCAAAACAAACCGAGTACATCTTATTGCTAGCTCTTTTTCATTTTAAGCAAGACATACAAATGTAAGAACGTGAAATGAAAATCACATTCGAAATTTCATGTTTCTGTTTTCCTGTGTGATCTTTCCCTTACTATATCCGCGTATGTATTTATGCTAAAACACGAACACTATGTTATATTACTTAAATTTATTTTAACGGAAGTTCTTAAGGTGAGATTATCGTTCAGTATATTACTGCCCAGTTAAATAAATGAACGACATTTTGGCAGGAGTTGGTAATAAAGGAACTGTGGCTCACGTGAGACGTTTCTACATCAATCTGTTGAAAAATGTAAACAAATCGAATGAATACACATGTGAGAAATGTTTCTGCCCCAAAACATCTGTCCAATCTGATCATGGTCTGCACTATTTGATATATATTCAGATCCGAGCCTCAGCTATGTGTATGAATATTTCATTATTCGGGATGATCTTTTAGTTAACAGTGCTATTATGGCATAAAAGGATGATGTGTATCGTAAGAAAGAAAGTGCAGTGACGTTTCGAGGCAATAATACTGGCGGTCGACTCCCTTAAGTTTTAGTCTTAAAAAAAGTAACGGGAAATGAGTTTAGGAATGAGATATTAACATATCGATATTTGACTCATTTTCCTTGATAAAACTCGTGTGAGTCTGTTTTCGCTGTTAGAGAATAGTTAGCTCTATGTGTGACAATAGGAGTACAAATGTAGTGTTGAAATATAACAACGTGTTTTATGCAACGCAACACTCTGCTAAGAAAAGATGACGTCATTGGTGGATACTGAACACAATCTTATGAACGTCTTTTTGCAACAATCCATGGTAAACATGCGGTTTACCTCTGGTTGACTGTTTCCATTTGTTTAAATGATACATGTATTTCACTTTAATATCATTGTATATCAACTGTATCTAGAGCAAAAATAAACTTACATGAGACAAAAACATGTATTTGTGTTTTCTTTCAGAATACTCAGCTGTTTGTAGCTTTTGCATTTTATCATATCATTATCAACAAGATATATTTCAAAATGGAATGTACACAGCTCCTCTTTATTAGGACCCTGTTTTCTAAGAACAACTTATTAGAAAGCATGCCATTTTTCTATGTTTAAAATACATTAAACTTCATGTCTATTTTTTTCAGCCGCTAAAATAAGCAATACAGTCACTGGCTGGCCAAATATTATTGCAAACAGTATGAGCAATTAAGAGTTCGGTCAGCATAACAACTTTTAAAATTCAAAAAGACATGAATAGCAGAGGAAAGACATTGTTTGGTCACTCTAACAAATCATAAATATAAACACAAAAACATTATTAATGAGACAAGTGTTTGACCAGCCTAACAAACGCTACACCTTTCACACAAAACATTCAGAAAACAAAGAGTACCTACCAACACATGGATATCAGTTCAAGTTCATCCTGGCTTGGGATGGTCTCACATAATATAAAAACTGTACATTCCAGGAAAACATTATGGATTTAACAAATATTAAATTTATTGAATTCAACACTTGTTTTTCTTAGCCTAACAAATGATCAATCTCTAAATTTTCACATTGGTCCAGCCTCACAAATTTAGAATGTAAACGTACAAAAACAGCAGAGGAAAGACAATATTTGGACGGCTCTGACAAATTATAAATACTTTTACACAAAGTATTCAGAGACCAATAATTATGTTTGGCCGGCCTAACAAATGATAAATATTTCAGGACAAAACATTAAGAGACCAACACTAGTGTTTGGTCAATCTGAAAGTACACGAACAGGAGAGGGTGTAGAGCAGCGTTTGGCCAGCCAAACAACTAATAGTTTACACAAAACAGTTAGAAACCCTGACTAGTGTTTGGCCGGCCTAATAAATACATGTAATATATCTTTAACTCAAACATCCAAAGACCAAGACTAGCATCTGACCGGCCTAACAAATAATACATTTTAACTCACAGCATTCATAGACCAAAACTAAAAGGTATGCTGAACTGGCTGCAAAATATAAAGTTACGCTTAATAATGTAATCCAAAAACATGTTATTTTAAATATGTAATAGGTGCTGGAATTCTTCAAACTCTTTGTAGAAGTCCGTTCCTTCAGAGAATGGCATTTGGCGCATAATGATCAAGTAAGAATACAATGCATGTTTTGAAAATGTGTAAAAAAAACCTAATAAGGGGCAAAACGTGCAAAAATATCATAGCTCAACATGCCAATGGTTTGGTATCGATCACTCCTTTAAAGCCTCTACGATTTCCGGCCTATGGTTGGACAAGGTGACTTCAGTAAACCCCCCACCCGTTGCATTTCGGTTACGGTGTTTTAACGAAATTAAGCCCTCACAAAATAGGTAGAAAGTATCATTTTCACATTGATCCTAGTAAGAATACATTTGTATTATATCTAAACGAAATTAAACTTTCATATTGATTCCTTTATTTTTATTTCAATTTTTAGCATGTTTTACTACTGTATAAAATAGTGTTATATATCTTTCTGGGGTGATATGTATAAATTACGCCCTTGGAAGTGTTATTTCACCGTTATTGGGTAAACGTATCTGAAAAGAACAAGTA
The DNA here is from genome assembly GCA_022818135.1 of Saxidomus purpurata. Classification (NCBI taxonomy): domain Eukaryota; kingdom Metazoa; phylum Mollusca; class Bivalvia; order Venerida; family Veneridae; genus Saxidomus; species Saxidomus purpurata. The sequence continues at coordinate 4,788 of JAFMSR010000577.1, forward strand.
TATTCTTTATTCTGTCTTTAATACTCGAGAATCCTATTAAAAAGACATTTTTATCGTGTATGTGGATGTATTTATGTTAAGCATTCGTGTTATAATTTGTCAATAATCTGTTTATATGAAAACGTGTACATTGTTTACACCAAATTGAATAATGAATATCTTGGTGTTTACTGATTACTGTATTATTAAAAAAAACCGAGACGTACAAATTCAATGGCATCGTCCAATGACATGTTAGGGATTAGTGGTTATTCATAAAACGCAATCGGACAAGGCTTATATATCAGGCAACAAACATGTACATGTACGGTCTATTCAATGGTAAACAATATGCACTCATGCATTTTTACTTCCAGCTGGTAACACAAACATCGACTTTAAAATTCATAAGTTGACAGTCAAAATTACAGTCAACACGGGAAAAACGCTCAACATGGCCACTACTGCAACCTACACGCTTGTAGTGAAAGCTATGACAATGAATCATACGGCTAAAACGGGTACAACAGCTGTTTATGTGGAAGTAACGGCAGATGGACACGTAACGCTGCGACAGCTGTTGCTGTCAGTATCATGACCATCCCTGACTTTTGTCGTGACGCTGTAAACCCATGTCCATATTATATTGAACATTATTAGAACGGCAAACGAATTAAAGATATATCGTCAAATCCTACCCTAATTACCAAATCCCTCTCAGACCAGTAGACTATGTCAAAATTCTTATTACTTTCCAATATGTTAAGATTATATCATCAGTTAACCATTATAAATAAATATATACCCCAAAAAGCCTGTTCTTACTATACATTTAAGGGGTAAATGCAAAACGAATAAATATAAAACGTCGACATCGCCTGACAACGTAACTTCAATGCACATCACATATCGCGCTTTGTTTACAGTAGTCGGAACGTAACAGTTGTCAAAATTTGCGTATATCGTGCGTATAACGTGCGTGTAACGTGCGTATAACGTGCGTGCACTCATCGTGTATTTTGTCAATCGTATATCGTGTATCATATCGTATCATTCATCGTGCAACGTGCACCATATACTATACACGATACACGATATACGATTCCCGATGCACGATAATCCATACGGCATACGTACATTTCGATGGTGTATTCCGTAGTTAATCGTTTTACTTAGCGTGCACATCTCCCCCAAAAAGTGCTGATTTCAGTTTATATTATTTAGTGTAGTTGCGGGCGAGAAAGACTTTCGGGACAGGTCGAAGACATTTTCACCTCATATCCGAAACTTAGGTCTATTTTTGCAACGGAATGGACATCCTTTTTTTATCTAAACTGCTGTTGTCAATGCATTCCTTAAAGTGCAGCAGACAAGGTACGCCTGCACCGATGCAACATATCGTGGGTATGATGTTAACAAGTTTATTATTGGCTAGATGCAAATAATACGCCGAATCAACTACACTTTTACGAAATTATTTAAGTCCGAAGCAATCCAAAACGTCCCCAAACCAAAACGTCCCCAGACCAAAACATCCCCCATATGACCAAAACGTCCCCCAATATGACCAAAACGTCCCCTATACTGCCTGATTGGAATAATATATCCGTTAGCTGACATAAAGAGAAAAGGTAATTAGGTAGTGTCTTTGACTGATTATAATAGTGATTAATTAGTTTGATTCTCATCAAATGCCTTGATGTCATTCAAAACAGGGTCCGTATATTGTCCAAAATAAAGGCCTCCAGTTGGCCCTTAGCGCGTTGTCCTCTACTCCTGCCTACCTGTTTGAACTTGAGGCTGGGGTTCTGCCCCTTAGACTGGGGCGCAAGGAATAGATTCTCAAATATTGAGCAAAGTCAAGGTTTTGGTCAGTGAGATCATAAAGCACGGCTATTTTGTAAGATCCTCCTACAATTAGTGCTCTATGAAAACAAAATGAACAAATCTGACATACCGCATTTCGCAAAGTTAGAAACTCAAATGAATATCAGATATTTTTACTCTGGACATCTACATATATACACAGATGGGTCTAAAAATCCAGGCTCTGGTATAGTAGCTTCAGCTGTTGTAATCCATCTAAACAGGTCTGTTGCCATCATAGGAAGATTGGCAAATTATTGTTCCATTTATCAGGAATACTCTATAACCTGTTCCTGCATTTATACAACAGAAATGATACAATAGACACTGCACTGAGCTGTCGTTTACATCATCAACCTAAAAAGCTTGCTATATTGTATATATTTTCAGATTCACTATCATCTCTGGTCTCAATGAAATAAAAAAACAGTCATTCTAGACAAGGTCTTTCAAATACTATTTGAAAGACCTTGTTCTAGACCAGAGTTATTGAAAACATTCTTATTATTCATAAATTTTATCAATGCCTAAAAACAGGCTTACCAGTTACCATGTCATAGTGCCCAGCTCATGTAGGTTTATAATAATATCTGGTAATGAGAGCAGATGATGCAGACAAAGGGGCCTGGTTTAGGGGCCATGATCCAGGACATACCATACTCACCCACAGAAATATATGCCAGGATTCAAACCACTATCCTGGATGGATTGTGTAGAGAATTGAAACTTAAAAGAACACATTTTGCCGCAAAACAGTGCGACCTGGCCGTCCTATGGGATACTCGACAAATTACAAAATGGACAAATCAATCACACGTCTTAGGCTGGGCGCAAACTTACCACCAACCAGCTCGGGTTGGTACATACTTTGGGTTGACCATGTTTGCATCTAGTGCATTGTATAATGTAACACCCCTCACTGGCTATTTGACTGCATAGCTTTTACCACACAGAGACTAAAATTCAAGCCAGAAATGGATAAGCTTGGACTTGCATGGTTTCACTATTAATGATTATTCTCAGTCTAAGAAAAGCCCTAAGTTAATGTGTATAAAGATTGTTGGAGAATAACATGATAGTAGACTGTCAAATGACTGATAAAATTAGTTATCTAATTTACTCCAGTTGCTATCAGACCCCTTCCTGTAGGTCACTAGTCAAAATCCTAAAAATTCTTGTATAAATGCATTTTTTATATTTAATAAGTACTTAGTATTTTAATTGTAGTAGTAAACATGCTTTTCATTGGTTAGTGGGTGTTGATTTAAATTGGCAACCCAAAACATAAAAATTCAATCTTGTTATTATTTAGCAAATCATAGTCTGCACATAACAGAAGTTAGCAGGGAGTGACGGGTGACATGTTAGTAGGGGTTGCCCAATCACTGTACCTGTTACATGCCTGTTTCAGTTATAAAATACTGTAACTGTAACTTATATCTTATATATTATTTAATACTGTATGGTAGTTTGCACTGTCTGTATGGCACCATATAATAATTATAATTAAACAAATATCACTGGCTATTATCTGTTATATGTTGGGGACGGGGGGGTAGGGGGCGGGTTCAGGATAAATGTAAGCCGGTTTCTGCTTACAAACCTACTCCTACTACCTCCCGTTGAATGAAACATCAACCCTTTTATCATGATCAGTAAGTAGATCCTTGCAGGTTTGGACTGCATGGCCACTGGTCATACAGATTCTACATCTGATCACCTGCATCTTTCTTACCAGTTTAACTATAACAGACTCTTACTTCAGAAGGAGGCACATATAAAAAAATGATTTTAATCAAGTTGTATACCTTGAAATAGGTTTTATTAGATTTGTAATATATATCTGTCTTGTGAGAACCCTCACACTTGATTAATAATTGTATTTTAGTATTACAAGTAGTTCATTTACTGAAGATCCTTATTAAATTAAGTAGTAAGTTCTGCAAAGAGCTTAATTATTTAAGTATGCAATAGTATAATATCATTAAAAAAGTACCATAATCATTTTTGTATAAAATGAATAAAACATTTAAAAAAATAAGATTTCTTTTAAGGCTAAGATGGCAAAATTGTGCTTGTGTTGACTTCCCGTAAAGCCAGTGATACCGGCTAACACCTATTTTTTAGTAGTTTTATTTTTGACATCTCTATATTAATTGTGTGAAGTTTGTAATCTTAATAGCTTAATAAAGAAAATAATATGAACATCACATCTATTACTAAGTCACAATTTACTCTGGTCTCAGTAGACCGGTTGTATAGTTATGTAGTCATATAGTACTTCTGACAGATCTCCTCTGGTTAGTTTCATAAATTGAATCCATTTTTGAAATTCTTCAAAGGGCCTTTTTACCTGTAAGTGTGGCAGAGGCGGTGCTTGAACTCTGTCCGGTTTATTAAATTTGTTCCTCATCTCTGTTAGTTTCCTTAAATGCCTAGCTTACATTAATTTGAACAAATATAGATCTTTTTAGATCTTTCTACTTATCTAAATTCCAAAATATCTATAAAAAACATGAGTTTCATCATTGCTGAGCTCTATTCTGCAGTCTCATAGTTATTGAGTTTTTTGAAACATGTGAGGTGACACTCCCTTTTATAAATACATGTAAAGAGTGTTGCTTAGCTCTTTCATATTGTTGTCAGTCTTTCATCAATTTATTTGCTACTGCTACATGTGTATTCCAGGAACAATTTTTCCAAATGATTTACTACATGTATAGTGTATGTACATGTATTACCACCTCATAATATCAGCAGAGTTATGTACATAGGATATGCAAACAAAATCAATCTTGGAAATATGTGTACATCTAAATGCTCTGGTCTCATAGCCTTTATACTGATGAAACTACTTATGTAAAAAATGCCATCAGATAGATTAAATATGGAATGTACATCATTTTGCTGCCCAGTAATTAACCATCCATTGGTGTTAATTGTATCTTCTTCATCATCAGTATGTCAAATAAACATATAATTCCATATAAGATTATATGTTACATGTACATACATGTATGTGTTAACACCATATATGGCATCTTGAGACTGTATAATCTAGGCTGTGAGATGTGTCTTCTCCAGGGTTCTAATTGAATCTGCTGTCCACCACTAGATGCATAGTTATGTCATACAATTGGACCATTCCATTATTCTACAGAGGGTCCAAAATAATTGTGCAAATGAGTTTTAACCTGTTTTTTGGTTCATATCCTAGAAATTTTATCCCAAAATGGGGAAGAAAAGTTATAATACATAACAGTCTGTTTAATTTTACTTTAAATTTATTACTGTAACCCCCATATAATATTACCCCAACCACCTTGACAGGGGTTCTGAATCTAAAAGAATGGTAGCAGTGACATAAAGTATAAGGAACTGAGTGCCATGAATTAAACTACATTGAAACAAAAATGAACTTTAATAACCTTTTTCACTCTAGAAAATATTACTGTTTCCTAGAGGTTCATTTTTCAAATGTGTTTTTATATACCCCACCTATAGAATAGGCCCACTAAAACAAAATATAAAGTAACATGATATAAAACTTCATATAAAATTAATCACCATGTAGTCCACAGTACATAAATACTGCATTGCGCTTTAATTATCTTCCCTTCACTAAGAATAATCTTAGATTTCCAGAGGGACAATTTTCACTTTCGGGCTACCAGAAAAAAACCTAAATATTGTTCAAAACTTTTTTCTATTAAAACATTGGTCAAAATTAGGGGCCGTATAATCATCACAACTATAAATACTACAAAATAACATTAAAAACCTCGTTCTAAATGTTTGATTAATTCGGAAACGCCATTTCAAGCTTTCAGTTTCTTCAATGTCAATTTACCCCACCCACTTGACACGCATCAACATATCCATTCAAGGTTCCAGTATAAGATTATTATATTTGAACATTTATATGCCACGGTTCTAAAACGTGTCTTTAATGTAGAATTTATTTAACGAAAAGTGTTGATGGCAATTAATTTTAATTACGCCCATTTTCTCGCACATCGGGATCAATTTCCTGCCAGTCACTCCGACAGGTGTTCAAATTTGACACATTCTGTGATATGAAAACTGTGGATCTTTGACACTTATCGATGTCATTTTTATTGTTAAGGTACGAAGCTTCTAATTGATCTGATACTTTCGGTCTGATTAAAAGGTCTAAATTTAGATAAAATGTGAAATCCCAAAGTGACCGTATAACGTGTAATCCGTTTATCGTATAGCGTGTAGCGTGCGCTTCGTACATCGTGTATATCGTGTATCGTTCTGAATCGCTCATCGTGTATTTACCGAACGTGCAACGTGCGTCTAACGTGCGTGTATCGTGCGTACATCGTGCGTGTATCGTGCGCTCCGTGTGACAACTGTTACGTTCCGACTACTGTACCATAGGCTCGCATAAGCTTTTATTACTTGTGTCTTGAATCTAACCAACGGGGTAGCATGAATTATACACAAATATATGACTTCTATTTTGCAATTCTCAAGAACCGATGTTTATTGTCATCGCTTTGCAAACTCACGGGGGTTGCTTCAGATTTCGATAAAACACTAAAGGCCAAATTATTTATCAAAACAAGTATACATGTATAGATCCACATGTGCGCCTTTAATTTCCGACTTGTTTTTGTACAGTTATGATAGAGACTTTAAATTAAGAATGTCCAGTAATGCAACTGGTGCATTAAAAGACATCCTGATACCTGAAAAACATTTTAACATTAATAACATTTATTTTACCTTTCTGATGTGATACAAAGATACACACAAAGGAGTTAGAATGAAATGAAGCCAAAGCATCAACTGTTCAACTTTCATTATAAATTAGTAAAACTATCTTAGTGAGATATATGTACAGACAAACTAGATAGTCAAAATCCACAGTTGGATGGCAATGTACATGTACCGCGTACTACATTAGACGCAGTCTACATACTATTTTGCAAGGGTAAAGTTTGAAGATTTCACAACACGAAACGTTAACGTGACTAAACAATCGATACAGCAAGGTTATCATAACCATACACTGTGTTGGGCATTTACAAAAGTTCACATTCTCTGAAGATAATACTGAACTAAAACATTTCTCAAGCTATGTATTACATATCATACTCATCATGGCGATGTTGATGCTATCTGTAAACTCGGTAAAGAGCCACGATTATTTCGAGAGAAATTGTATCGTAAAACATATATAACAATGATTATAGCACCAACATTCTTCAACGCACAATTTGTGGATATTGACGTAAGTCATTATACATTCCTGTTTGGTGACGCAATGACTTTACGAGTACTTGCTCGTACTACATGCAACAGGAGAGAATAGATTTTTGCCCCTTGCTTGCTTAATCGTCGTGTCCTTAAAAGTTAGGATTATGTTGCCCTGACTTTAGAATGTCGTTTAGAACATATTAAGCAGATGTTTGTTTTGTTTCATTTCATTTTATGTTCAGGAACTGCGGTGCTTATATAAGAACTTAGCCCAGATGAGATGCGTTTTATATACACATTGTTTTCACCGGTTGAACCCTGGTAATAGGGAGGTCGACAAGCTTCAAACTAGTATAAACCCCCAGTTACCAATACATCGGGTATGTGACCGTTCCAAGGTGGGAAAATTTGAATCCATCTTTTACTTATATGTGTGTTTGTTTTGTGTTTTCCATTGTGTCAATCATATGTATGTGTTTTTCCTTTCTTAGCACTTTGCAGAAGAATTGCCTTTATAAACATGTAGTTGATATTTAACATGTGGTTTGTACCTTGACTGCTGTCTAAAGGATTCATTCTTCTGCGTGAAAGTCTGACTATTGGTCAATGTCGTGTCAGATGGTATTTCAGGAATACTTCATGTATTTTATCTTTATTATAGAGGACCCATGTACCTGGCACAGTTTAGAAATTACATTTGCATGTTACGACTCTGTACACTGCATGAATAAAATGGATGATCGTGTTACGTGTAGCAAATTAATGAAAGACAAAAATATTTTTTACGTGTTCATGCAGACGACTGACATCTATATGTTGTATGCATTGTCCTTTACAGTTGTATGATGTCTTTTATCATAGTTAGAGGATTCTTGGCTATTTGTGAATGCTGTGTTTGGGGATGTGTATGGATTACTTCATCTGTATTACGGATGTATCTTTGTTAGATATGACCTGGCACAGTTTAGAAATTATCGTAGGCATATTTAAAACAGCGTTTTATCATATACATTGTATCCAATTTCAAACGTAAGGTATGCCTTCATTTCATTTTAACAGGACTTATACTAGTATATTTAAAATTAGTATATTTCTTCTCATTGTGTTGTTAAGAGTAAGCTCTTCATTGTCATATACACGGTTTCCGAGATATGAGATGGTAACAATGGAGTAGGTTAAAGTTAAGATTCCTAGATACTGCACTGTCTCTAAATAGCACCCGTAACTGCACGTAACATAAAGTTAATTCTTTAAATAATTCGGATTCGCGTTTCGTACAAGCAGAATTCCATAACATAAAGGTAGAAAACTAAAACCGTGTAAAGCAGAGTTAGGCTTTTTGATGGCTGTACGTGCTCTACTACGTGTAATGCCAAGTGAAACCCTTCATTGGTTTTTTAGCTACGTTCCTAGCCAAATTTTGATGGATGGGAAAACAGACGGATGGGCGAAACTGCGACTATATGCTGCCGAACGAGGAGTATGGTAAGACTTTCTATGAGATGCAGTGGAACTCATAGAGGTGCTAAAAGGGTCTATTACGGTTCTCTTCTCATTAATGCTCTTTAAATGTGTACCAAAGGGTCATGGTAATAATATTTCAACAAGCTCTTTGAACTGACTTAATGATGTTGAATGTGATGACGGTCAAGTTTATTAAGCATGTTTTGTTGAGGATTCTTTTTAGAAACCTAGGAAAAAGCATTAGTTGATTCGGTCATTAAACTCCAAGACTTTATTTACATTGCTGATAGCGTTTACATGTGAAAGCTGTTTAGGCTTTTGTCTGCACAACACGACACTCAAAAGACAATGATGCGTCTATGCCATGTAACATATTGATCAGTGCATTTTCAATATCTTTCTTTTATTTGTAAAAGATCGATAAAAACTTCAGATAAATCTATTTATGAACAACGTTCGAAAGCTCTACCAGTCATTTCAATTTATTTTGCAGTTTTATCATAAGCTGTCTGCAACTTTGATTGTCGCATTTTTGCTCATATCGAATTAAAGCATCTTAAATTTTCATTTTGCCGTGAATGTGGAATTATAATCATATCTGCGTTTGCTAGCAAACTTCATTTGTATAGATAACTTTTAGCTAGCACGTCTTCATGATTTAAATTCACTTGTGACTGTTTAAATAATAGATTTAAGTTTCACTTGAAATTGAGGAAATTTCAAACTGCCTCCGATTTTGCAATGCTATGCATCTTTACGGTGTTCCGTAAGAGCCATCACAGTGTCTCTAATACTTATGTGGGCGATAACGCGAAGTAACAATGACAATGCACGAAGTTACAATGCCGAATCGCGAAGTAACGATGACGATACGCAGAATAACGATGAAAAAATCTCTTATGGTCATCGTAACTTCGTGTATCGTCGTCGTGACATCGTGTATCGCTGATCGTCATCGTGACTTCGAATACTGCTATCGTTACTTCGCGTATCGTCATCGTGACTTCGAATACTGCTATCGTTACCTCGCGTATCGCCATCGTGACTTTGCCTATCGCTTTCCCGTCACAAGTTTATGTAAACAAAAGTAGTAACATAAAACTATCTTCAGTTGACGACATGCTTGTTGAATAAAAGTTGTCGGCAACAGTTGCCATTGTCGCTTCACGTATCATGTTAACGGAACACCAGGAAATACTGCACTGTCATCATATGCCGTTTAGAAAATAAACTCCGACTATTCTCCAGAGTGATTCACATCAACCATGTGATCAATTAATATGCATCTGAATGTTGCCCACGGAAATTTTCATAAGGCAGAAATGCTTGAAGGAAAATATCTCCAGAAAGACTCACTATATATTAGTTTTATTTTCTTTCGAATTAGGCCTGCAGTTGATAGAACTCGATACCCCACATGCATGGACTCCGTACATACTTACAAGTTAAAGTTCCATTACTAACGCCAAATTAAATATTCTTTTATATCTGGAATTGTAACAGGGATATACAGTTTGAAACTGGCTTCTGAAACTTTACAATAGCCATGGAGTATTTCCTTGTTTGAAATACTGCTGCAGAAAAACGAGTGAATGTTTGTGTATTTCCTTAAATTGACCTTGGTGGTCTTTTTGTCCTACTTTCGCTTCATTGAATGTTGTAAACAGTCAGACATACATACACTTTGCACATCATTGGAAGTAAACGTCTTCAATTATAATTCAAAACAGGCATGCTTATTTATGTACAACCTATTTAGTCTCTCTCCAGGAGATTTCTGGAAAATTACAAAAATATTTGAAAATGGGAAAACCTACTTTCGTTTTTGAAAAGGCAAACTATAATTTATGAATTATTTTGTTAAACTCAAATTTTCAACACAATAAGGTCACATTCAATGCAGTATGTCATATTTTTCCTTTAGAGATGACACCCGTTACCATTCCAGATTTAAAAGAAAATTCGATTTGATGTCAGTAATGGACCTTTAATTTAGGATAATGTTACAGGTAAAATGCGTACAGTCATAAAAGTTTATAATTGCGTAAAAGGTAGCCCATGCGTGCAAGAAAAGATTTAATAGTTACATTATTAATTTGCACAATAATAAACGGACTTCTCTGATGCGTCACTGTCATGTTATCCGAAATTGTAGGCAACTAACTACCCGGATATCTTTTATTACAATACATCTTCACCACAGATAAACTGATGTTCTTGATATTTAAATTAGGTGTTTACAAATGAATGTGTACACTGTGATTGTATTACAGGGTTTATTACTAAATTATGCATGTGGTAATTTGTTTATAGCTTTAACACGTCTCCCTGTAACAAAACATAGTATAGCAACACATGCAGTAATTTAGTATGGAAAGTCATAACAGTCTTACATGTACGAGGGCTGAGCAAAAGGTTTGTAGAATGCCACAATTTGTCGTCAGCTTCCATGACGTAATTTCATTTTTACACCGTTTTTATGCACCCGAGGGAACTTCTGGCGGCGAATATAAATCAACTCGTCTGTCCCTCCTGTCCGGAGCATAACTCCAAAAGGATTAAAGAGAAATACTGAAACTTAATACATTGATAAAGCACAATGAGGGAAGGTGAAGTGCCTAACAACCATAACTCTTAAAGTAATGAATTCAATTCTTTCAAATTAAATACAGCGAAAGTGGACATTAAGGGGTAGTGTATTGTACGAGACCCATAACTCTACATTTCCAACATTTCCAAGTGCATACCGTGAGAAAGGACATCAAGGGAAAGTGCATTTACCGAGAATCATATACCGATATTGCCTTATTTAAAAAAAATATATCTCCCTTTATTGAATTTATCTTTTGAGTATAACTGCAAAAGTATTGAACGGAATTTTTGAAACTTACATAGTTTTAGTTAATTTAATGCAGTGATTATTTATAGATTTGTCACGGTATTATTATGTAATACACAATGCCGTCCTTCACATGTGAACACCACGATTCTAATGAAGGTTCGATAATAAGACAATTTAAACAGTAAAGTTCCCATATTTAGATCACCCTCGGGCCACTGAATTGTGGTCTTATTACTAAGTCGGTCTTATCATCGATACCTTTTCACTGTGAAATTGACTAATTTGTACCGAAATGTTTGGTATTAATATCGATTGCGGTCTCTTGATATCGGAACTTTACTGTATAAAGGTTACGACTTATACATGTCAATTGCTTATTCAACAACATCCTCATGCATGAAAGATATACATTAAACTCTGTATATAACGAACTACTTGTGACCATTAAAAGTGTTCTTTACATCCGGAATACGCTATATAAATACAGCAATTTCGTATAAAGTAAAGAAGGAAAAAACATCGGGCGTAGAATATGTGTTCCTTTTATTCGAAATTTCGTAATATCCAGAATTTACTGTTCAAGCTTACTTTTATTAATCTGTATTGTTATTGCTTCTTTAGCGATTCCGTCTTCCTTATACGGTATATTCATGAAATCAACATGATATAATAATGAATATAAAAAAATCGAAACAATCACTATGTGGTTTTTCAAATATTTAAGATTTATCATGATTTTATGAATAGCTTAATGCCTGTAAGACAGTCACGGTTTTCCATAGTTAAGTCATTTTGTTGTGTTGAGAAAAACAATATTAACGTTGAGTTCATTTCATATGACAGTGCAGCTGCAAAGAAACAAAACATGAACTTGAATAACATGAGTTTAGACTTGATTCCCAGGTATTGGAGAAGTCTTTTATGTCCTATGTTTAGGCATGTTTACCTTGCCATGGAAACAGCCGGGACAGACATTATAAAAGGGAATACAACACAAAGAGCGGAGAACGCGGCTTGAAATTTCGAAAGAGGGAGGACATTTTGGCAGTGTTTTTTTCTAGCAAGCCGACATGCAAACCGGCACTTGGATCGTTGGTGGTATCCTGGCATATGATTTTCTTTTACATAGAACAGGTTAGTGAATTTCTATATTTTATGTCGAAATGAATTTAGAAATTGAACGCATTTTTTAAAATGTAGATCTAGAACAAATTTTAGACAACGAATTTTAGAAACAACAATTTTCACTTCAAAAATAGTACAACACTTCATTTTCCTACATTTTTTACTGTTTCATCAGCGTTCAATAAAACAGTACTTCAAGCTAAAGAACAGCTGGGAAATGCTGGTCATGTAAAGTTTCACTTGATTTTCAGTTCCATTTGCATATTTCTATATATTTATTTTAAAATTTGAAAAAGGAGATATATTTGTTACAAAAATTTAAAAGCCGTCTGATCAACAAAGGAATAAGACAATTGATGTTTTATGAAAACTATCATTAAAATATATTTATGATAAAAATACAAATGTTATTAATCAAAATATATATTCTTTTTTCCATAATTATAGAAAGGTATAACAAAAGTTTATTTACCAAAACCATCTTTTTTTAAAAGACAAATAAGCAAAGTATTACGATGGGTTTATGAAAAATACCCTTCAGATTTTTTTTCGAGTCTACTAGTTGGGACTCCAATATAAACAGTGTGAAGTTCTCTACGGCTGCTGATTGTTTACTGTACACTCAACAGGTTTAAAAACGCAAAGGTGGCAAAATATTAATTTTGATAGTGTTATCGTGTTTCAAACTCGTTCTAAACGTCATCCGGATATAGAGCTACGTACTTTTGGAGAAATAGGTAAATTCTCTTTTAAACGGATGTATTCGGAACAAAATAGTCCATCACCCAGACAACAGTTTATATTGTATATTTCAATTTTTAAAAACTTTTCGACCAAACTGTACGCATTGGCGCACGTGCGTATTCCTAGATACACGACTGGCATGTTTTGTTGTTAAGTAGACCTAGTTATATCGAATAAGTCCAGATACATTCGATAATTGCTCTCAGAGATATGAGGGAATTAATATTGAAACGGTATATAGCGTAAAAGATATTTTCTCTAGTTACTTTTAAGAATTTTGTCCCTATTAGACTCGATGCAATGTAAAATCAACGTAAACAGCGGACAGCTGTTTATTTCTAGTCAAAAATACTGAGTATGCGCAAACATTAAACTTCATATTCTTGGTTTCTATAAAAAGCTAAGATATTGAATTTGTATGCCATGGAAAAAATCTAAAGTTTAATCCATGCGGATATCCGAGTATTTAATGAATACTAGCGCTTATTAACGTAATTTCGCCTAACTTGCCGTTACGTGCCAGTTTTGACGTCATCAATGACGTCATATAAATCACATTCGATGACAAATTCCACGAGTACGTGTTCCTCGTATGATCAATTACCTGTTCCACCTCTGATATCATGCATCCAAACATTATTATTTTTTTGTAAATTTTAGGCCAAATTTGCATAGTAAGCGAACCAAGCCCTTTCATACACAACAAAAATAATATAAAATTGAATTATTGTAAAAGTTTCAATAATTCATCGCAAAAAATGACTTAAATAGAAATAAAAACAATAGGGGAAATATTTGCGTTTCTAAACCTGTTAAGTGTATACGCATTTCAATTAGTTTTCATAGATTATACAAGTAACTTAAAAACTATAAAAGATATATTGGTTGAAAAGATCGTCACCATTGAAGAGATAGTTTTTGAATAAGCTTAGAGCTTTCTAGTCGGTCATTGCTGCTATTTAACAGAAAAAGTGAATATGCATTTATTTGAATAAAATACTGTTTAAAATAACTCAAAGTGTCAGCTGAAATTGCAGCACTTACAGTACTTGTTTAGTTAGCAATATAACGTATATGACGTTCTACTCCCGTTAAACAATTGGTTTGAAATTTGCAGGTGGATAGTGTTTTACAAGTCTGGCTTTGCCTGTGAACTATACAAAAATGTGCTGTTTGCAAAGACATATTTTTAGCGCGACTCAAAACGGAAATGGTAGAAAAAACAAGGAAAAAATAAGATGACTGTAATATTTAAAATCTGATCAACAAAGTAATAAGACAAGTGATGCTTTATGAAAATAGGGTTAAAATATATTTATAAAAAAAATAATTCATTAATCAAATTAAATTAGGTTTCCCATATAGAAATGTAAAACAAAATTTATTAAGTCGAAAACCATTTGTTGTTTTTTTCTTAGAAAGATACTGCTAAAGTATTACGATGGGTTTATAAAAATTGTTTTTCTTTTCCAAAAAAAACCAACTTGCAATCGCAACTCTCCCTTACTATTGGTTCTTTCGAGTCTGTGAGTAATGTCTAAGGTAGTCTTGGGTGACAGTTTAAACATATGTAGTTCTCGTGGTATGGCTTGTCGGGTTTTGCTTCTGAAATATGATTTAAATATAAACAGTGCAAAGTTCTTTACGGCTGCTGCTATTTTTACTGTATACAAATTTAAACATGCTTTCATATATTATACAAGTACAATGTAACTTAAAAACTGGTTGAAAGAATCGTCACAAAACGTTTTCAAAACGTTTCAGCTGAAATTGCAGCAATTACTGGTTTAGGTAGGTTTAGGTAGGAATATATGAGGCTGTACTTCAGTTAAACCTTGATTATCATTTGTTTTAAAATTTGTGGGTTGATAACGTTTTGCCTGTGAAATGTAAGTAAATTTGTTTTTTTTTATCAATAATTGTCGAATAATGTAACAAATGTCCGAAGGTACATTTTCGCGCGTCGACGGTCAATTATGTATATTTGTGTTTGTTCTAGGTTCCAAAGTATTATAGGCAATGTAGAGACACATCAAACATGTAAAACTACAGGAGTGTAGTAATAATATGAGATGCAATATAAGAAAAAATGAAAATATTTTACCGTCTAATTTTATGAGAAATTGAAATTTAAAAAATGACCAAGGTCAACTTTTTTTCAAGTAATAGTACAGCACGATAAAACACATGAACATTAAGACACAATTCTCATACCTTGCAAAGTGACATAAAGTTTCAGGTATTTTAATTTACTAAAAACAAGAAGAAATAAAAAAGTTTTTCTTGGAATTGAACCCAGGACCTCTGGATCTCAAAGCGGATGCTCTATCACTGGTACCAAGGTACAAGTATAAAATCGAAAGTATCCCAAATGGTCATAAAACAGGAAGTACTCATGACACCCCTTCTACCTTTAATGACATTATAACGATGGATGACAATGTTCCGATTGTTTCATTATATCAAATCTACATAGCACGTCTTATTCGTTGTGCTAGGGCAAGTTCTAAGTTAAAAGAGTTCAATACACAAAAAAGAGTTAAAGATCCTTAATATATACTTAATTAATACAGTAATCGATAACACAAAACTTGCATCTAATGCTCAGTAGTACACGTCCGGACTACTATGGAGAAGTCCGCAGAATAAAGAACTTTTACAGTCGGTTATCACGCTTTCCTGTTTGACAACACGATGACAACCCATGTTTAATACTCAATGATGCTCCTTTCCTCAATCCTGTTCGTTTTATTTAGGACGGATGAAGGTTTGCCTCTAAATCTGGATCTTGATGCCCTGACTTCAGATAAGTTATTTAGTACATTGTGAAGCAATTGTCCCCAGTCGGTTTGTTTGTTTGTTTGTTCAATTTCATGTTCAGGCCTTGCGATTTTAATGTTAGAACATAACTCAGCAGGATGTATCTTAGGTTGAGTCCCGGGAAGAGTGAGGTTGGCATGCTACAAAGCGTTTGAACCCACCAGGTACATCTATTTCGAAAAGCTGACAACTTCGGATTCAACCCATTACAGTCTTATATGTGTGTTTGTTTTGTGCTGTGTCTACATTATATTATGTATTGTACCTTTCTGTTGCACTGGACAAAAGAGTTGCCTTCATATTGTAAATTTAAACAATATTTAAGCTAAATTTAAAAATAAAAATAAAATTAATCAAATTGAATAAGTTATTCCATATATGAAGGTATCGCCAGAATTTATTTACCAAAACCATTTGGGTTTTATTTTAGAAAAAATACTGCAAAGTATTACGATGGGATTAACTTAATGTAACTTGTTGTTATTTTCCCTCCCTTACTATGGGTTGTTTCGAGTCGTCTAAGGTAATCTTGGGTGACAGTTTTCGACCATATGCAGTTCTCGTGGTATGGCTTGTCGGGTTTGGCTTCTAAAATAGGTCTTCAATATAAACAGTGGCTGCTTGTCTTTTACTGTATACAAATCTTAATTTGCTTTCATATATTATATAAGTAACTTTAAAGCTATAAATGAGACATTGGTTGAAAGAATCGTCATCAAACTGAACGTTTCAGCTAAAATTGCAGCAGTTACTGGTTTAGTGAGCAATATATGTTATGTATTGTCCCTTTCTCTTGCGCTTTGTAGAAGAGTTGGCTTCATGTAGTACATGTAGAGGGTTGTGTTGGATGATAATTATGAATAGCTTTTCTGTTACAAATTATCTGTTTTAACTTGCGTACATAAAATAAAAATGACCACGTGATTTGCATGAAAATTAATAAAAGACAAAACTATACCTTTATATGTTCTTGCAGATGCAACGATCACCGGTTGGTCTACTCCACCAATAGATGGAAATAAAGACGGAACAGGGGCGCTTACCGTTTCAGAGATTCAAGCAACATCCACAACAATTAAAACATTCATGGCAACGAGCGATGCCAACATCACTTACTCCTTGGAGTCCGCAGTTGCTCCGTTCGCCTTGTCTGCCAGCGGGGAGCTTTCTATCACTGCCAATCTTGACGCTGACACGGTTGCAACTCATGAATTAAAAATTAAGTAAGTACATGTACATGTACATATCGTAATTGCACATGGAGTACAGAACGAGGATCTATTATTGGTACTTTTCCGCAACATCTACTACAATTATGTTATATTATTAGGAAAGTATTAAGTATCATGCAGTACTGAACTGTTACATAAACTCACAAATGAATGTGTGGTATAAAGTAATAATGTGTAGTAAATCTGGCGTCGTGATTTTAAGCATTTTGACGTTTTCATTTTCACCCCTAGGACCGACATATGAAAATAAAAAAGATTTAATTTAAAAACTCATGAGTAATCTTTTCAAAATTCAAAGGTTGTCTGTTTTAAACATAATTTATAGGTATTGGACAAAATATGTATTGGCTACCTGTAGATGCCGTTAGTTAGGCATTGACGTAACTATGACGACTTTACGGCGCCATCAAATTAAATTTTTAAGAAGATTTTATAAATGTTTAAAAACGTTTATTGGTCGAGCCTTTAGGTTCGAACCAATTCAAGCACGCAAAAAGAGGGATATGAAACTAAAATAATGTATGTTTGAAGTAACCTTAGTTTACATTAAAGGTACACGAGAGAACAATTATTATATATGTTGACATTACCCTGTCTTGTATGCCGAAATGATGACTAATTTTAAGCTGTTATTGTAAATACATGCAGTCTGGACAAACAAATACTTATATGTGCTCTTATAAATAACAGTTATACGCATATATAAATCGGTACATAGTTTTCTCTTCTACACATATTAATAAATACAAATAAACTAAAAGTAAGACACGGCACAATATACGATTTATATCTAAACTAGTCACGTTAGTTTATTTAGTTTATATTAATTTATTTATTCTCGATTGCGAAACAAGTTCTTGCAACTTATATTAATCGCTCTCGAGACTCATTCCAGATGGAATCAACCTCGAAGAGAGAGGGGCAATGTTGAATTATTTGTGTCTTGCCTAAGGACACTACCGACATGGCTATGGTAGGGATCGAACCCGGGGCCCTTCGATCCCGAGGCGAACGCGCTACCATTGCGCCACGGCGGCCCCACTTGTCACTTTCTACCATTAATTGTAAATTCAAAAAAATTTAAAGCAGTTCCAATATTTTAAGATGTTCAAAATAGTGTTATTGTGATCACTAGATTGAAGAACCGGTCATTAATTGTAGGCTCAAGGGTGCAAACATTTTAGAACATACTTTCTTACTGCTTCACTATATTATCCGGTCCATATCTTAGGAATTAATTTTTAAAGATGTACATATTTACCACTAGCATATTTTATATGACCTCATATAATTAAGAATATGATGTTTCATTTGCTATGTCAGTTATGTTTTGTTTATTTCGAAATTTAACTTTTTCCTCAAGCTGATATATTTCGCAAATATTGTTGTTAATGCAAGTTAAATTGTAGAATACTTGTAGTATGGCCTTTAAAATTTGTCTATCCCAGATTAACCGGGAGTCGAAAATTTTAACTTTGTGTAACTAAGCAACCACCGTTGCCAATACACCAGTGAGGTCCAGATACAGTAGAACAATATGAAGTGAATAAAATAACAGACAGTCATTAAAATATAATATCTTAACATTTCAGAGCTGTAGATGCAGTATCGACAGGTGTTGCAACTATCACGGTTACTGTAACCGATGTAGATGTAGCTCCATCGTTTAGTAAGACCTCTTTCACACAGTGCATTGCAGACAAATCTGTTGCAGGTCAGAAAGTATTAATTTCTCTCGGGTAAATCTACTAACATTTCAATTATACATATATCATAATTGTGTTATCTATTACTAGTATATTATCTGTAATTTAAAATGCAATTAAGGCAACACACTACACGAATGGCAAATAATTGGGTTTATCAGTTACAAGAAGACAGTATTCTATACGGTAAATTCGGTAGTATTTGCGATAATTTAATGTCCGTTATTTTCGCGGATTCCTCCCTTAGTTAATTAAAAGAATCCGAGAAAAAATCATTTCACATAGACTTTTAGATTATTCTACTTTCGCGAATTTAAAATTCGTGAACACATAAAAGTATGTTTGCTCACAAGTCGCGAAAATTTCGTAACGATAAAATTACCAAATTTACAGTATTGTGACACATACAGTGTCAAGAATGACAGATATATCTGTTTCACAATATCGTTTGCCATTTACAAATAATTACGATTTATTCAAATAATTTTAATATCTACATGTATCTATAAGATATAGGGGTAATATATTTTCCTGCATGTACAATTGTAAGTCTTTACTCTTGAAAAATTGAAAGTTATTTTAGCGCAGTACTAATTAAATGGTAAAGTGTGCATACTTAAAGCTCGGATTCCTGTATAATAAAACTTTTGTTCATTTGTTATATCAATTTTCAGATTCGTCGTTGATAACCGTCCTCGCCACAGATGAAGATCCGGGTGATACGATCACACACTCTATAGATGCAGGTAAATATTAATATGAGCTAAGAATATATTAATATACTTTAAAATATAGATGTATACCCCCTCCCCCAAAAACAAGAAAGCTCTCTGAAATGTTACAATAAACGATGAAGAGAAATTATTATTTTAATGACCGTACCAGAAGGGTTTAAAGAGTTTACAAAACAATGCAGTTTGAAATACAGCCCTCTCCCCTGGCGCATAAAGATATTGACCTTGAGTATGAAGCAAGTGAGGTATTTGTTCTACACGGTCTTGATGAGATTATTATCTGATAAAAGTTTCTTGAAAATAAAAAGTTCAAAGAAGATGCATTCTCATGACACTAGAAATTTGACCACAAAGTGTGACATTGACCTTGACCCGACGCAGTTGGAACATATGTTCTGCACATTATATCAATGCGATGAAAATTTGACACAAATTATATCCAGGCATTAAGTAAGGAGGTATGGAGAGGACACACAAAGCCATATTCCATACTTTTCCTATCGTTCTGACATTGGCCTTTGGTTAGTGAAGCTGCAGCTTATGTTCAGCATGTCGTCTCTATGAAGCTTACAGTTGACCCTTTTAATTGTGAAAAAACTTTATATTGATACTGACATGAAAACTGGCACGAGCAAATTAGGTCCACTATGAACATGCTTTGAACTCTGAACAACATTGCCCATGCATGTTTCTTAAGTCATACATTTTACAATTGCGGCTATACAGGTACGGTCTCTTATATCGTAACAGTATGCGCAATGATTTTTTACTTTCAGCTAGTAACACAAACTCCGACTTTAAAATCGATGCGTCGACAGGCGCAATTACAGTTAACACGGAGAAAACGCTCAACATGGCCACTACTGCAACCTACACGCTTGTAGTGAAAGCTAAGGACGACGAAACTACGGCTAAAACGGGATCAACAACGGTGTATGTGGAAGTCACGGCAGATGGTACATGTAACGCCGCAACAGCTGTTGTTGTCAGTATCGTAACCATCCTCATGACTCTTGTTGTGACTTTGTAAACCTAGGTCCATATTATATTGAACAGTGACCAGAACTCTAGGTATAAAACTGTAGTTATATCAAAGGTGACTAAGATTTTTAACATTAAAGATACTACGACATACTTTAAACGTTAGTGAAAAAAAGATATAACAAGCCTTTTACAAGATACTACATTAATAAGGTTTATATAATTCCTCACAAGGCAGGGGTAGGAAGGCCTCTTTAGGAAAACAGATTTAATATGTATTAAACAAAGATCATCTTGTATGTTGATGAATAAAATTTACGTGATAAATGTTAAGATATATCAGATTCTGTTCATTGTCTGTCAGTGCTTTAGGTGAGATGACCTTTCCTCAATTAGTATGAGAATACCGTCAATATTTGAGCATGTGACAGCAATAATTTTCCAGAGGCTGAAGAAAAAATTGTGTGAATCAGATAAAACGGTTTTAAGTTAGCATAGCCAAAATTAATGTTTGTTTACATCTGTGTCATACGGTATGGAGAAAGGCATTTAGCAATAGCTAAGATATAACACATTTAATGTAAAATAAGAAAAGTAATACAAAATATAATCAAATGCAACAATCCACCAATCACCAGACCTACAGACAGAATTATAATAAATGGTCAAAAATAATGCAAATACACCATAAAACATAGGACTATCACATCATGGTAGAACGTTTAATCCAATGTTAACGCAATGAAACGTCCACGTGACCATAAGTTTCGTAACGCAAGAGTATGATCGCGTTTATACTAATATTTACAGAAGATAGTGTTGTTACTATGAACATGGAAATAATTTCAAAGATTGCTTGTCAGATTCAAAGTGATAATATGCAGTCCGAGGAATCACTGTCTACTCCCTCTAGCACTTTGTATTATAGTTTTGTGGTTGTTGTATAGCTTTTGTTGGTTAGGTAAGAAATGCACCCAGTGATGAGATACTAGTATATCGATGTCTGGATCGTTTCTTTTTATATTCACATTTTATTACGTTTATTCGATCATGTTTCACTCATTATAACATGCGCTTCTATAGGTTTTACTGAAATTAAAACTTGAAAAATAAGCACGAATGTAGATTTAACATGGCAGTATATTAGTAAGCTAAGCATGTTTCTCACATTTTTGATGAAAGAGAAAATAAACTGAAACACAGGTACATTCTGATTACTTTGCAGCGGAGAAACATTTAGTTTGATTTTATCTCTAGAAAGAACTTCGAAAGTTTCATTACCCTTCCAAATGGCCATATTATTGAAATATAGTGAAGAAAGAAGCTTTAAACAGTAGATACAGCTTTGAAGCATGTAAGAAATGAGTTGTACTGAAATATTTCTCTTATTGACAAACATAAATAAACATATACCTTACAGAAAAGACATACATATTCCTTATACGTTCACTGGGAAAAAAACTGTAACAAAGATTCGTATGTATTGTTATGAATATGACAATGTGGTATAAATAATTGATTAATGTCTATGTTACAATTATGATGGTCGCTTTGAACGGTAATATCACTTAAAAGATAATTCATAATGATTAGAATGTGAACCGATATCATTGTGTCATTGTGTGCTGTGAAAATTAAACAAATATAAAAATTGGTGTTTGTTTTCAATATAAACTGCTGTCTAGCGAATTACGTTACCTCCATATATACAACAATAAAACACTGGGTCTCTTCCCGACTGTTATTATGACTACGTAGAAGACACTTCCACTGTCTGCTGCTCACAGATGTCAGTTTGATCAAAAGGGTGTCCATTATAACTGTCTTAAAATTGAAGACAGAAAACATCCTCACGACTTTTAGTGTTCATATCGGTATTGGAGGGCCATGATTTTATTTGTACTCCCTGGCGCTGTCTGGTAAAAGAGCGATTCAAAGTAACACCTACATTGTGTTCCCATGATTTCTAAATATATAGAGTGTTGGCATTAACTGTAATTCTGACGACAGATTATCGATGCAATAAGCTGAAGAAGAGAATCACAGCACATTGGATGTCACATTCTCGTCTAGGGAGAAATACAATTGTCC
This sequence comes from Saxidomus purpurata, assembly GCA_022818135.1. Classification (NCBI taxonomy): domain Eukaryota; kingdom Metazoa; phylum Mollusca; class Bivalvia; order Venerida; family Veneridae; genus Saxidomus; species Saxidomus purpurata. Next base: position 27,601 of record JAFMSR010000577.1, read on the forward strand.
CTGCATACTGACCAAAATTCTGTCAACACAGTGAATACAACTATCGTTAACTTGTCCCGGCAGGTACCCAGTCACTTCTTACTACCTTAAATGGTGAACCTTACCCACTGTATACGATCATTACTTGTCTCACTTACTGGTCCGTTAGACATGATTATATGCACATAGACCAGTCATTCAAAATCTCGTTTTACAGAACGAGGGATAGTTACACAATGACAGTGTTTAGTTCTTGTCTGTTGGGCAAATTGCGAAAACAAACTTGGTTGTTCGCATACATTTAACCCAAGGATGGTGAGATGTAATTCACGGACAAAGCGTAGACGGAACAGATGCGTGTTAGCTCTGCAAGTTACTTTCGAAGTGAATTTTGCAATATGTCCTGATGCTTAGAAACTACATTAATTATTCTTACTGCAAAAGTAAAATAGGTCAATCTCGATGAAGTAGCACTAGCAATTCTCCGGTTACGTTTACAATTTTCGGTTAAGTAAAACTTATCCGAGGTTGTTAATCATTCCGTGGAGTCGTCACTCGTTAAGAGCTCACAAATGCCATGTTTGCGCATACACAATGACCAGCTTGCAGCATTTGTATTATGCGTTTCCAAATTAAAGGTTGCGCAGAATTACTGCTTTGGCAGCGGGTTACACAGTTGCCATTGATTACGAGTATTGGTGCAACAAATTGATCAAAGTTGTGATAGTAGATCTCTAGTGAAATCCTACGTTAAATCACTAAAAGGGTATGCTGCACTGGCTGCAAATATAAGTTTAGCTTAACAATGTAATCAGAAAAAGGTATTGGAATTCTTCAAACTATTTTGTAGAAGTCAGTTTCCTTCAAAATGGCATTTAATGCATTATAATCAAGTGATATGCTATAAGATACAATATAAAAGAAAAAGACGTGTTAAAATTTTCAAAAGTCAACATATAACTTAAAATATGCCATCAAAGCATGATGATTGGCAAGCAATGTTTTCTCAAATTTCTAGAGACCATTGTAAAATAATTTACAAAGTATATAGAAACTTAAAAAGACCTGGATGGTCTTTTTTCTGTTTTGCTGAAAACAGTTAAAAATTTAATGTTTATATATCTCTGCATTCTTGCAAAAGTGGCACTTCATTCTTGCCAAAGTCTTAATTATATAACATGTTTCAGCCTATTGTTAGCTACAACATGAAAATACGTTAATACATAGGCTTGGTATCGATCACTCCTATAAAGTGTCATTGATTTCTGGCCTATGGTGGACAGGGTGACTCCAGTATATCCCCTTGAATTTTGGTAAATATTTGAAGAGCATCATTCAAGGGGTTCTCGGATTACAAGCTGTCTATAACATTTCCATTACTTGCACGTGTCGCTTTTTTGAAATAATACAGTAATCAGTAAACACCAAGACATTCATCCTTTAATTTGGTGTAAACAATGTACATCAGGACCGAATAGGAAATTCACCAAGTAATTATTTGTACTTCTTCTAGTCACGAGACATTTTTTCCTGAAATTGTTTGTCAGAAATACAAGTCAGGCAATATAACAGAACAATGACAACTGAATGAATGATTAAATAGATAACCGTAAGATAATGTTTACACTTAAAAAGTCGAAACATTATCGTAAGTATACCAATTATCTCCATCCATACACCAAACTTTATCTGATCTATACATGCTATCACACAGTTTGCCATGTGTGTTCTAAATTTATCAGCCTTAACCCTTTTTTGAAATATTAAGCTAAAGCAATGACTTTCCTTTCTTATGTGTAGTTAAAACGACGGACGGAAGCATTGGAAACCTTTAATGAACTTTTGCAAGTAGGTGAGTGTAACGGTATAACTTTTATTTGTCTTGTAATGTAAATGGAGGAAGACTATATATTTCACAAAATACTATATCAAACGATAAAGGGAATTCAAAATGTTAAAATAGTCATACATTTATACTAAATACCATTTTTAAAGTAATTGAAACAAATATCTATCTTATTGTGTTGACCAAATGTTCTGTTTAAATAAATATTAAAATATTTATCACATATTGATACAATATAGAACCAAACAATGTGGTTGCGACGTAAGAATGTTTTTTACATTACACAGTTGTAGGGGTGGCATAACCAATTTTATTGAAGAACAAGAACTAAAAACCAAGAAAAATAAACCACTTCAGAGGCTCTGCAAAAGTAATGTACAGTACCGCCTGCGTTTAACTTCCGCGTTTTCGGGAAAATAACCGTTTTTCGTTCGTTTACCATGCGGTAATCGTTTAACCGTGTAACCGTTAAACGAGAATTCCCTTCTGCGCATGCGTACCGTGAAACGTGAATTTACATTTGCGCATGCGCCGCGTGAAACGAGAAAACGACATTACGCATGCGCATATATATTTTCCTCGCCATTTTAGGGCATAATCAGTAAAACTTTCACCATTCGTTTACATTGTTCTCAAGGCTTTACCGTCCAATAAATTCGGTCGAAATAGTGACCATCGTTTCGGAAATGTTCTAACTAAGAAAATGACTGGTCACACTATAGTACATTTGATTTAATAAAAAAATGTTTAAATTTCCAAATTTCGGAAATGTTTAATTTTTAAGTCAGTTTACACTTCATATCTACATTTTTGGTTTTATACACTTGAAGTTTCATCAAAATCTTAAATAAATTAAAATGTTACAATTAAATAGATACTATCATGACCAGTTACGCTAGGCCTAAGAAAAGGGGTTGAGGAGCTGTACTGGTGATGGGCGGAAATTATTCATTATGATTATGATGTAATAAAGAATGATAAAAACTAAAGTATAAGCAATAATATTGTGTCACACTTAGCTAAATAACTTCAGCCAGTAATCACTTTATTGCCTCATGCATTAGTCACTTACTCACTTAGCTTTAGCTGTAACTCACTGCAAATATTCCCTGTAACAAGGGATCCAGTATATAACATTCCTGATTTAACTGATATTCTACAAACATTTGAATGCCAAATAAATTTGAAATCAAGTGAATGACCAGAATCATGCAAAGTATTTCTGCAATAAACTGGTACCTCTCATGGCTATCAATGGGCCTAAAAGTAACGATAGCAAGTTGCTTATAGTTCTAAATTATTCTTCATCTCAGGCAATCTACCCCGAGCACTCTGTGACAGGCGAAAGGTACCCTGTCTGGCCGGCCGAGGGCCGTCTCTGAGAAGGGAACCTTTCCCCAGCGCCGAAAGAGGGGAAAGCTCGCCTCTTTGGCCGGCGAACGACCATCTCCGAGAAGGGAACCTTCCCCGAGTGCTGTTTTAGGGGAACGCTCGACTCTCTGACCGGTCAACGACCATGTCGGAGAAGGCAATCTACCCCGAATAATAAATATCTCCCAGTATTTTATCGTTGAATAAAATATAGTCAGGACTTTGGTTGCGTAGTATGTTTCGCATCCAAACAACTTTCTTTGAAACTTATCCCAAACTTTATTTAACGTGTAGTATAACTTCATTGTATCCATGAAACGCAAAATACGATTGGACACACTTGTTTACATATGTCACGTCATTTACCGCACATTGTCCTTGGAAAAATATGCTGAATTTTTATCGTTAATTAAAATTTGGCTTTTCCCTATTTGTTTATATAGGAAAATCAGCCGCTTGTGTTAGAATGTAATTTTGGAAATAAATAAAAAGTGATAAAGTTAAAACTTCATTTAGATTGTTCTAGTCACCGGTCAACCCTAGGATTTTCCCCGGGCAGAGTCTGTACAGTACTATATGAACCCTGTCCTGGGTGTACATGAACTACGAAGACTTCCCTCAGATTCAGGTTTAAAAGACAGATGCAAATGACAGGGAATCTAGGTACTAGATCCTAGCTCTTTTACAAATAGTCCCCTTGGTTTTTTGTGTGTCCAATGTATTGTACCGATACATGCGAGACTTTCTGTTTCAAACCAGTTCATCTCTATGTGGTATAAAACACTGAAACTTCTAGTGCCCTGGATGGTATTCAAACCAGGGACTTCCAGATTGGTATTCCAGAGCGTAAACCACTGCACCACCAAAATATTTCAGTAAAAGAATCAGTACAGTATTGCATTTGTTGCAAGTTTATAATTCTTATCAACACATTTACCTACTGTACTCTTCTCTTGTAACAAAATCAGTTAATTTCAAGGTATGATGGTATTAATGTTTTCCAGGTGTATGTATCACTTACCCTGGTAATTGTACTGATCATTGACATCACACTGTAAAACCAAGCTTCATATTCATGTTCAATGTAATATCACACTTCTTTTAACTGATCTTTATATTTGGATCCATAATTCAATCATATAACACACTGTACTAGTAAGCCACAATTCACCAGATTGATCTCCGGCTCCATCACTGACATTAATACTATTAGTTATCTTGCGGATGAAGATGTTAACCCGGGGCTGCATGTTCTGTTGTAAAAGAACCAGTAATGTCTGTAGTGCCAGGACTCTCATTGTATCTGGACCATACCCATAAAAACTAGACCTATCACTAAATGTTATTAATACCCCCGAAAGAAGACTGTTTATAACCTGAGGAAATTCGTAGTAACAGAATACCTTGCAAAAAAAACTAAAATAGAGATATTGTTCTTGGCAATAATTCTGTAATTTGTCAGGATAGAGTAATGGTTCTTGTACACTGCACTTCCTCTAATTGTGCTGGACCACTTTATGAAGTTGTATTGAATTCAAACCTGTAGTTTTCAAGTTATGCTCTTAAATGAGAACAGATAGAGTAATGGTTCTTGTGCACTGCACTTCCTCTCAATGTACTTGACTTGTAATTGTATGAAGTTGTATTGAATTCCAACCAGTAGTTTTCAAGCAATGCTCCAAACAAGGAAAAAAACAAGGGCAATAACTCTGTAGTCAAGATAGACTAATGGTTCCTGTGCACTGCACTTCCTCTCACTGTGTTTGACCATTGTATGAAGTTGTACTGAATTCAAACAAGTAGTTTTCAAGTTATGCTCCAGACAAGGAAAAGTAACAAAGGGCAATATCTCTGTAATTAGTCAAGATAGAGTTATGGTTCTTGTACAATGCACTTCCTCTCAATGTGCTTGACCATTGTATGAAGTTGTATTCAATTCCAACTAGTAGTTTTCAAGTTATGCTCCAGACAAGGAAAATGCAACAGACCGCCTGCCCACCCGACCGACCAACCACCGGGTGACTCCTATATACCCCCTAAAACTTCGTTTCGGGGGTATAATAATAAAGTAACATCATGCTATTATTGTATAAATATAATATATAAAGTTAGCATAACTTATTTTAATGCATCACAAGAGCTGTCCATAAGACAGCTAGCTCAACTTTTCTCAGTGTTTACCAATAAATAAAATGTTTGGGCAGTAAAAGGCAAAGACAAGAATCTGTGTATTATCAAAGTGCAAAGAATGACCGTAAAGAGCAAGATATTAAGTCAAGAGTAACCCTGAACACTACAACAAAGTTTTAAATTAATACTTCAAGTGGTTACTGATATATGTGCCCTGTATCACACAAGACTTTGAATTGATAACTATAAGAGAAGCTTCAACAACAACAACAATCATGTTCTTCTTTATGATTTATAAGATCATCAACATTTCAGCTGATGCGTCTGGAAAGTACATGATTGTATTAACTATAAACTAAGATTGGTGTTGAAAAGAACACTTGTGTCGCCCTCTTACACTTTGTCAAAATAACCAATAATTTTGTGACAAAATCTAAGTACAAAAAAGGACATAACTCTGTAACCTATTACTGTGACCTTACTAATTTTGTGGCATCACGTTCTTTTTGTCATTAACAATACAATTTGAAAATTTGATGTTAAAAATGCTCGCTCTCAGATTTTGGTTAAAAAACAAAGATCTCAAAACTGCATGTAAATAACGTATTTTAGAACATATGGTCATATAAAAAGGCTCCAGCATAAATTTGAGTCAGGTATATCTCTAAATTTCAAATATAAGCAAACGCTTTTGAAATTTCAATATAAACATGATTAGTGGCAGTTCCATGTAACCAACATTTTACATCAATTTCTTCCTAGATTCTTGCTTATATTTTGATTCTGGACAGTCTTTCAGTTTATTCTAATGAATAAAGTGTCAATCTTTAAAAAAAAAATCAACAGTAACTGAGAGCAAGCAGCTATAAGAAATGTCAAAGTTATCAGGTTATAGCCAATGTTAGGTTTTCGTGACACAATCAAAAAAGTACAAAAGGGGCATAACTCTGTCAAAGATGACCTAGACATACAAAATTTGAGTACATTACAACCCTTATGTCATTAGCAATGCAATTTGAAAGTACGATGAAGAAATCTTAAGAAATGGCAAAGTTATAGCCAACATTAAGTTTTGGTGACAAAATCTAGGCACAAAAAGGGGCATAACTTTGTCAAATATGACCTTTACCTACAAAATCTGGTGGCATGACGACTTTTTCATCATAAGCAATACAATTGGGAAGTTTGATAAAGAAATATTAAGAAATGGCAAAGTTATAGCCAACATTAAGTTTATGTGACGGACTGACCGACATTATATTCTCTTTCAAAATTTCAAAGCATATTCTGACCATTTGATATTAAATTCACAGCTAACATTTCATCACCATTTCCACTGCAAATACTTGGAAATTTATCTCATGTATTGGGCATCATTGTCAAGTGTTTCTAGTGAACTATTTAAACCAGATGCCCACGTGCAACATGTCGAGCTCACCATATATCAAAATGGCTAACTCCTAACCAAGCAGAGATGGGTCAAAATATACCTAAATATTGGATGTAACATGCATATTGTGCCACAGAAAAGTGGTCTCGATTTTTCTCTACGGCCAGTAATAAAAAAGTTACAATATAAGCTATTTATAGTAACAACAAAGGGAAGTAATTCTAAAAACAAGGGAAGCCCATGGTGGTGAACATTTGTACAAAGTAACATCAAAATCCCTCTATGCATGAAGAAGAAATGCTCCAGACAACTTAAGATATTCTTGACTTTGAACTTTAACCTCTGAGTGTGACCTTGACCTTAGACTTAGGGACCTGGTTCTTGCGCATGACACTCCGTCTGATGATGGTGAACATTTGTGCCAAGTTAAATTAAATCCCTCCATGCATGAAAAAGATATGCTCCGGACAGTCATTCTTGAATTTGACCTTTAACCTCCAAGTGTGACCTTCACCTTAGACCTAGGGACCTGGTTCTTGCGCATGACACTCCCTCTCATGATGGGAACATTTGTGCCATGTAACATCAAAATCCCTTCATGCATGAAAAAGATATGGTCCGGACAAAATCGGACGGACGGACGCAAGCATATACAACGAACCGCCAAAAGTTACAACTATATCAGGCTCACTGCAGGCAGGCACAATAAAAATTTAAATCTTTACATACAACTGCCCTAAATTTTACACTTTTTCTGTTGTCTTCATTAAAAATCAGTATCTAATCAATATTCTAATTTGACAATACAGTCAAACTTGTGCAAAAGGTCACCTTTAACTAGAGGTCACCTTCTGACAACAGCCAGTCAGAATATCCCCCATCCAAATTTGCTCTTTCAAAGACTGGGAACAGCAGTCACCTGCCGTCCGCGGTCAGTGGCCAGTGAAAAAGCATCCTGTAATCGGGACTGTGATGCGAACGCCCACTGAAATTTTAACAGCTGGCTTTTGTTTCTTGTAAAGTTGTTTGCACCTCAAAAGACGGGCGCAATAAATTAAGATGCTTTTGATAATTAGAAGAGGTTCTAACATTTAATTGTCACCTTCACATCTGAAGCAAACACATGCAATTAATCAGATGAAACTGTCTGGTAATTACTGAAAATCGGCTCTTTTAATTGCTTGATTGTTTATCTGATGTAGAATATCTTCACAATTTGGAGTTGCATTTTACATTGTGCAACTAAATAATTGTTTATTTCAGCTTATTAATGCATTCACGTTAAAGCTGCTCGCTCTCAGTTACCGTTAAAAAAGGTATTTTTCAAAAAAGTTGACATTTTTATTCATCAGTATAAAACTAAAGCCTAGGATAAAAAAATAAGCAAAGATCTAGGTAGGAATTTGCAGAAATCGATTGAAAATGTTGGTTACAAGGCACCGCTACACTATAATGGTAGGGTATTTTTCAAAATTTAGAGATGTACGTGACATGAATTTATACTGGAGTCTTTTTATAACACCATAATGTTCAAAAATACATTATTTACATACAGTTCATGCAGTTTGAAGAAATTTATTATTTTACCAAAATCTTAGAGCGAGCAGCTTTAAGTTAATTGTTTGATTTATTACAATTAAACTGAAAAACACGCAGTTTATCTGGCAATTAATTGATAATAAAACTCGATTTGATAAACAATGTTTAGTATGATGAAACTATATCAACTGTCTACATCTCCGAACAAAAGTCACCTGTTAACAACAGCCAATTTTGTGGTTTCCATTGACATATGATTGAGCCGCTGTGTTCATAAGTTTGACTGCATGTGACAAACTGATCGGGTTACCCAAAGTTATTACTCCACTTCTCGAAGTTAATTATTCCAGCAATTATCCGTAATAATACTGATACTAATCACCAAATCAGCACAAAACCTTGCATTATATCTATGAGTACAAAAATGACGCTAAGTCGCTCTTTGTAGGTGTAGTGCATTTCCCCATTATTACCGTCATCGTACATTTCTACTCCAGCATTTTTGTTTGTTTTATCTTGGGTGTTTTGCTCTATTTATGTCTTCTTGAATCTCTCTACTTTTACAAATAATTGCTACTGAAATAAAACATCCTTCCTGAAGTGTAAGTTCCAACAAAATCTTCAATTCAGAATTTCCAACTTCTTAACTCTTTACAGGTTGAGGGATCATCACAAAAAACATCATTTTTCACACTGCAAGGGTTGACTGTTTTCCTACAGTTTTCATATGTTGGTGTTTTGAACTTCCTGCTTGTGACACTTATTCTCATCATACTCATAGGCATGATTTCTACAAAAAATAAAGAATATCAGTATGTCTATATATTCTAAAAATCATTCAATTTGCATAGAAAAGCAGAATAATTTGCTACCAGCAGAGTAAAGGTTCAAAACTATGATAACATTATTAAGATAAAAATGTGTACAAAGACACAGTGTCTCAGGTAAAAAGCCAAGTATAAGCTATTAAGCACAATTTCCACTGCTTTCTCAGATTCGGCAAAAAAAAAATCAGAGACACTCCCTTCTTTCAATAGTGCTATAATTTTGTTGGATTTAATTTTTTAATAAAACGGTTCAACTATGCTTTGAGTCAGTGCTATATGACAGAAACATCTGGATCTACACTACCTTGCTTTGTGATACTGTAGTTTATAAGTTATGCAATCTTACATAACATACTGATAAGGATTTCAATACTGCCTGGGGCAATCACTAATTTTTAAAGTGCAACAATAAGAATTTAAAGGTCTCATATTTCAACAACAGGACCTTTATAAAACAGAGGAACAAAATAAAAATGAATTATACTCATGTTTTCATGATAAAATTGGTGTAGGCTAAATAACTAGTATGTACTTTTCTTTGAAAGGACAATTTCATATGCCAAATATATAAAAAGTCAGATTTCATATACATTTTTTTTATATAATAAATCAAGTGATTTTTTTGTCTAAAAGGACACATATACTTGCTAATATTATACCAGTGTGGTTTTAAAGTTATTTCAATTTTGTCTGCTAATAACAGACAATTCATGAGAGTTATTTCTCACATTATTTTTAAAAGTAAGCATTGTTCTAGACATTCATGTATTATGGTCAATCTGAACTTTATAACTTGTAAAATCAAAATAAATATATACCATTGTCTTCATCTAAATGATATTGGGAATAAATTACACCTTCCATTAAATGTATTAAAGGCCATGTGTTAAAAAAGAACACAATGAAATGGTGGTTTCCTACAATGGCATGTACTGCACAATTTTATGACAATACTGGTCATTAATCAGCAGGTGGCCAAATTTTAATTGCCCCTCAGGGGATTATCATACTGTCTGTCACACTAATCTAGAGCAACATACCAACTACTGTACAAGCATCCACTTGTTTTATTTATTTTTCTTGTGAATTCTAGTAAATGTACATCTAGAAACTGCCAGTCAGCAACAGATAAATAGTATTTGGTTTGTTTATATGTGAGCTAGGTGCTTGACAATTTGAAAAAATATTTTAAAAAGCTAAAAAAAAAACCACCCTACATTCAAATTTTAGAAATAAAACTTTAATAGTGAAAATAAGGGATGCACATGTAGTAATAAGCATGTAGTTATTAGACTAAGTGTGAAACATTGTGAAATGAAGCTAATAATATACATTAAATTTACATGTTTCCTTTCACCATATAACAAAAAAATTTAAAAGTTTTTTTTTATTTGTTTTACTAACATGATAATAATTGAGATAATCTGAAGCATCAAAAACTTTCAGAAAGTTACATTTATCACTGCATTAGGTGCATAAGAAACATCATTTAACCGTTTAATACCACTCTGGTAGAAAGTGTTCCCGCCTTTGTTTCCAGCACAGATCATGATCATTCTGCCCGGACAGAAACCCCTAATATTTTCGTTTGAAAGTTTTTAACAAAAGCTGAGAAAAATTAATTACTACCTTTACCTAATTTGACTTGGCAGCTTCTAGGCCGAGGATTTTCCACAGAAATGACGTCATATTCACCCGTATTCAAGGAGGTCTGAAAAGGAATATGTAAAACTTGAAATTTTAACAAACTGAGTAACAATCCCCATACAAATAATTGTCATGCATATATAAGCTGGAAATAATGGAATCACTTCCAACTTCTTTGTTACGGGGGTATAGTAAGCAGAATTCTTATGTGATATAATATTAATCTATGGCATTTTCTGCAACATCCCTAACCATGGTAAAAAGGAAAATTCTGATGACAATCCATGACAAAATTTTTAAGTCCCAGGAGCACATTGAATACTCTTCATTGTCTTCTATAGAAAAATGAATTTACAGGTAGAATAATGAATGATAGAACAGTGTTTGATGTATACTTTACTTTCATTCCTTTGCCACTGTAACCTCACTTAACACATTCTCAGAACACTTTTATTTTTTGCAATATCACCGTAAAAAATAATGCGCTATACATGTACAAGACTTAATATAATGTAATGCAGTTCTTTTGATTTACAAATAAAAAGCAATGTAAGGAATGTTTTTCATACAAATAATTGCCAGTTTCACCGGTAAGGGATTGCTCTTTATAATGTAAAGGCTACAAGTAATTTGAAATACAAAGTGCTCCAGGGACTATAAATTTTTGGGCCATTTTAAACGCCTGGAATATTCCGAAATAATGTATAATTGATTTTGTTTCAATCTAATGTGTGGCTACCATTTTCACTTTGAGGCTCCGAAAGGTATTTTTGGCTGCAGCATCTTGAAGAATGCAGACAAAACATAATTATGATGTCAAAATGATTGTAAAGACTAACTGAAAATACTGGGTTTTATAATCAGTTACTACCACAACATGCAACTGGGGCTCCCTGATAGAAAATGAACTTAGTACACCTAGGCACGTTCCTTTCTTGGGCAAAGTAGGGCTCAACTGTAAAAAATATTCATCGAAAGTCTTCAACTAAAGTACTAATCCACCAGGAATACCTGACAGTGACGTCATATTGTGTTTACACTTTCCAATTGTGTTTATGTTTCCAATATTTACCTTTATATTACATTAGATTATGATCCTGTTTTCTTACATATAGTCTGCATGAAAACGTAGCCCACGGGATAAAGGCGCTGTGGTAGTAACCGAAAGGTACCGAGTTCGAAACCTGCCAGCAGAACCTTTTTCCTGCACGGTATTTTTTTTTCAATTGTATCCTTATCTTGATTTTCTCGTGCTTCAAGAAGAAGGCATACATAATAAACTGTGTAGAAAACGCTTGTCCTTTCACTTCACATAAAATAACTAAAATGGCTATGAACACGTTTCTTAATTGTAACTGCCGTTGAAGAAGAACGAGAAAACAACGATTGATAAAAATAGAACAGAAAAAAAAAACATATATTAAAACAATTTTCCCCCAAAAAAGAAAGTAAATATTAACAGGCCTTTCCAACTACATGTATATAAATTTGCCCCCACCCCCCCAAAAAAAACCCACAACATATATATATCTCGCCGACCACAAGTTTCGAACTAGCATCGCCTGCGTGTCAAACAGACAGCATATCCACTGGGCCATACCTTACTTTGAACATCTCAATTGATAGGGACACATTTCTATCTGTCATAAGTATACATTCGTTTTGGGATATACCATGCTTATTTATAGTTTGTTGACAAAATGACGCCACTGTCAAAAATTGTTGGTGGATTAGTAACTTATCATTTGATTCAATGAAACAAAAATAAAGATTAACTCTTAGGCTGAGAGTTCCATGAATGGTGGACAGAAATTTAATTTACATTTCATTACATAAGTAAACAATTTAAAAAAGAATTTAATCAAATAATATTTTGCATTTTCTTCAATGACATTACATCATAAAACATGACTGTGTAACATAGAATGACTGTTGTAAAAAAACTACATCATAGGACACTGATGGTTGGCGACACAGCTATGCTGAATACATCACTATGGAACTTAGGGGTGTCAACACTCCTGGTTGTCAGACTTTCATAATTATGATAAAGAGAAAAAATAATTTTGAAGGCAAGTTTCATCATATATCATATGCCATAAAAGATTGATTTACTGTAAACCTAGAATTGTTCTCGGCTCCATTTATTCGCATTGTATGGACACCGTACATTTACACGACTGCAAAAAAATTAATTAATGCTCGCGTTCCATCGGTATCACGAACTCCGTGAATATTAAATAGCAAAATCCTTTTCTAATGCTTAATTTTAATACACAGTGAGCAGATATCGCAGTCTATTGCATCAATATCAACTTTGGCAATTTGAAGCTGATTTCAAGTTCACAACAAAAGTTGATTTATCACTTATTAACCAGGTTTTCAATTTTGAAAATCCTGGTTATTAGATTGGGGTATGGCGGGCGGATGGGCGGATGGGCGGATGGGCGGGCGTCAAACGAAATTGTGTCCGCTCTGTAACTCTTCAACCCTTTGAAGAATTTTGATGAAACTTCAGACAAATGTTTACCACATCAAGATGACGTGCAGAACGCATGTTCCGCATGGCTGGCTCCAAGGTCAAGGTCACAGTGACATTAACATTGAAAATCCTGTCCGCTCTGTAACTCTTCAACCCTTTGAAGAATTTTGATGAAACTTCAGACAAATGTTTACCACATCAAGATGACGTGCAGAACGCATGTTCCGCATGGCTGGCTCCAAGGTCAAGGTCACAGTGACATTAACATTGAAAATCCTGTTTACATGATTTTAACTTGATTTGGCAGTCAAAGGTCATATCATCTTTGGAGGTAATTTAAAAAAGATATGATATATTATTTCATGTCTACTTTGTAACTTGTTTTTTTTAATAAATGTATTATTAAATTCTAGAATTTCTACAGGCGCTGTTGAAAATCTGGTTTGGCGGCATTGCCGCATTTCTTGTCTTTTATATTACATCACGGTACGACTGTGAGCTGTAATCGTGCACGGAATTAATGAATTTGTATATGTATTTTCATTCTAAAGTAAGCATTCAAAATGTCATAAATTTCAATCAGACGAATTACGATCGTTTATTCTATATCTTTTTTATATATCCAATCGTGAACGTTTATTTGCAACACGTGACTGTACAATATATTACCATATTGGTAGCACATGCATACAAAAAAATCCTGTATTTTTCCCATATTTGGACGGTACAACAGTCCCATGTTAAACATACAATAAAGACCAAAACGTGTGAAAATGATCCAAATGAAAATCGGGTGAAGTATATAAGAGTTCTGACCCTTTTAACGGCAAGTTTAATCGTCTTGATATCAGGATTATTTGTTGTTTGCTGGTTAACACAAAGGGGTAAAAGTGCAGGTCATGCCAATGTTGTAAGACTTGGATATTTTCACAAAATTTATCGCTGGTATCTTTTATTGAAGGAACAAATAATATTTGCATTCGTACTAAGCTGGGAAAATACAGAAAAGACAGAAATACAATATTCAGTGAATCATTTTTGATTTAAACTATATAATAGAATAAAAAGGTTATTTAACATTGTCCTGTACAACAATACAAGATAGCTGGTAGCTGGTACTCGTCCAAATATATCTCCGTATTGTACGGTTTAACCTAATAATATCTATCATACAATGTGACAACTAGTCAATGGATGCACAAAGTAAGTTACAGTCATTTTCATAAGTCTCATTTTCTTGAGACCCCTTTAACTGCGGTCATTAAAACATTTTTTAAATTCAAAATTCATGATAATATCAATTGGATTAATAGCAGAAAGCATGAATTTCTCACTTGTATTGTGCGATATCAAACAATGCATTCATAGTCCAGATATTGGCTCTCCCTTAGTCACACTTTTCTCACTTGAACAGTGGATGTAACAGTGGCCTGGTAATCTCAGTTATTCAATACAGTAGACATCAGACTTCGCGAAAGTTAAAAAAAATAGCCGGACATTCGGACCTGCAAGGTCCAAACAGATGCCGGACCGAATACAAATCTGCTGGACCGAAAATCAAAAAAGCAAAGTTTTAAGTAAAATAATCATGTTAATTTTTAAATGTTCTTTAAACTCTCATTTTTTCATACTGTTTTTCTGGGCTGAGCGTTCATGGGGAGTCATTTTTCTATTTTTCCCGGTTCTGTTCCTTCATAGAATCACAAGGACACCATTTTGACCGAAGCGATCCAAATATCGACATTGAATTTATGCCGGACAGTCGGTCCGTATCCGGATTAAAAAAGCTTGGTCTGAATCGAAATCTTTCGGACATGTCCGTCAGACCGACGAATTTCGCGAAGTCTGAGATATAATTTGTTTTTGTACCGTTTAACAGTCTACTACTTCCTAAATGCCCTACAATGTACAATATGGGAATTAAAAACATACATTGTTCTGTCCGGTACCTGTTTTAAGGCACAACTAACAGAGATAACTCTTCAAAAAATTGTAAATTCAACAAACTGACCAATATCGCGGATACTAGCAAATTGACGAGGTGAACAAAAATTAAGATGAAAAGCTAGAAACTTTTTCATTGTAAGTAACGATTTTGCGACTAATTAAGTTTGCGGATCGACTGTGTTGCGAATTTCGCTTACTTAAAACGAGTGAAATGATTTCTAGCTTTACAGTATTACCAGATTTTTGCAAAATCCCCGGGTTTTTGGACAACTCACTGGTAGATATATGTTTTTAGCAGGAAATCCTGCATTTCAAAAATTTGAGGAAACATGCGTCACTAATCATCATGATCTGCAAGCTGATACATTTAAAGCGTTGCTTGTTATGCACTCATCCAATCACAACACAAGAGGTTTCCGATAATTTATCACAACATCAATGCATAATTGCATGGACATCTGCCAATCGATGTGTAAATTTGTTTTTGCGCTGTTACAAAAACATCAAATCTTTGAATTTTGTTAAACTTGACTGAATGATTTAATTATCCGCTTATCATCTATTTGAAAAGTTAATGAATCACCACTTACTACCCTCTGGGCAATTTACCTAAGATGATAGTGACAATTAACACAAACTCTTGTCAACAAATTAGTTTCGTCACCTTATCGACTGTACACAATACAAGTACTTCTTCATTATCGATATCACGTTTTTTTGCCAAATATCTTTGCTTCTATGTGCACGGGAATACCTCTGAAGAAACTTGCATAGAATTCGGACACATGCTTTACAAGTACTTAGCAGTATGCCCTGTTCCTACGATTTCGTGGCTCTTAACTTCTAAAATTGCGCATGCGCATTGCGTTTTTATGCAATCAAAAAATGTTTTCGGTAAGAATGTAAAATGAAAACAACTTCAGTTCTGAAACAACTAAAATGAACAATAAACACTGTTATTTTTTAAATGAGTTACCTTTTACATTGTGACCTTCACCGTCATAATCACGTGGATGCTTTCCATCGATTTCGTGGCTTGGATTGATAAGTCTATAAATAGCACACTGGGTTTCCAGCGAATGAAAAAATTGTTTGCTGGGATTTAAGCGATATTTGAGTGACGTAACAAGATGGACGCATAATAAGTTTTCTCTCCAAAAAAGTCGGCAAATGTTAAAAATATATTCTAAAAGCATAGACAATTTTCATTTACGTGGAACAAAGAGTGATCTTTCAACATTGAATAAGGTTTTATTACAAAATAAGGTTTTACCTGTTTTTTTCGAATTTTTTCCCCTTAAACTTTGTTTGTCAAACTTTGTGTATACTTTCGGAAAACTTGCACCGACTTCGGATTCGGTACGAGCGTCATTTCTATAGCCACGAAATCGATAGGAGACACGAATTCGATAGGAATAAGGCATAAATCATATTTAAAAACACAAACTCGTAGGTACACCCGCACAAACTTGTAGGATTCAATGCTAAGTCATGGAAGCTAGAACTACAATACGCAACACAATAAACATAAGCTATGAATAGCTATGAAAGACCAAATAATTATGCTATTATGCAGCTTATTTTTTTGTACCAGAATAAAGAACAAGATAATACCAGTTTAATATAGTGGGTTTTTTTTTAACTTCAGACTTGTCAGTTTTTGTGATGAACTGATGAATGGAAATCTCCTTTGTACTCTACATTTACGTAGTGACAACCCTTTAAACTCATAGCGCCACTTCAATTACATTTATGTAACAACATTTACACAATATCTATGCTTACCATAACAAATAATCACCTGTTTACATCAAACGATCAGATTTGCAACATTTCTGCCACCATCTTTTGCAGCTTCCGTTAAATGTTTATTGTGCGGAATTCTGCGGGCCTATTTGAGGACCGAAAATGTTCACGAATATAATCATGTGCACTTTAAAATCGATTTTGTCATAATAATTATTAGTACATGTATCAAAAGATATAAGTAATCGTCAATTTCCCATACATTTAGTTTCAACGACAGGCTTCGTACCGCACTCGGAAACTCGTCAAACAAAGACTATAGTATAAAGGTCGTTGTCTAACCACTTTCAATATTCTAAAAATAAATAATCAGGCCCGCACAATACCCGTAGAATAAACTGGTCCATCCAGCCCTCTTGATTGGCTACACGGTTCCCGAAAAACGTTTCACGGTTAGAGTCATTCTGATTGGCTACACGGATTTAACTAAACTGAAACGAGAACCGTTTACGGTGCGGTAACCGTTAATCGGTAATCGAGAACGCGCGGAAGTGAAACGCTGGCGGTACTGTACAAGTAAGCTCCCTTATATAAATATCATCTGTAAACATTATTGTCCCATGTACAGCAAATCTGTTCTGATACTTCGTGTACTATACGTAATAAACTATTTCAACGTTCAATATATCCATTTGCAATGGGATTAATTAAACATATAAAGTGATAGTGACCTGTTTTCTAATACAGTGCATATGTTTCGACTTTTATACACCTGACTTCGTTCATATATACATTACATATTTCTGACAGATTAAATACACGGCATCTCGTCAGGTCTTCACATACACGAGTAACGGGCATATTAGGTTATTTGAAAAGCAGAACATTAAGACCGAGGTGCTGAGTACAAAACCACTGATAATGTTATACAGAAATTTCACAATTTCAAGCTAGCAAAAGGCGGTGACACATTTAGGATAAAAACAGGTCTGAATTTTCTTGTGTGTGCTAAACAACTTAAGGAAATGTACATTTTGCTTATGATTACATGGCTTACTTCTTATTTTGGTTTAGAGAGCTGCTCTTGTAAATAACATGATAACACAATATACAAGTTTGGCAAGTTCAGTTATAAAGTCTGATATTCCGAAATTGTTTAATTTTGCAGACCAGTTTCGTTCTACATCAGATATCCGTACTGTAATAAATTTGCAATTATAAACACTTTACAATCAGGAGCCACAATAAATTACAGAGGTAAAGATATTGTATATTCTTGAGTCTTTGCAGATGAAAGCCATTATGTATAAGAACGATTACACACATACCCTGGTGGAATGGAAGGATATCGATATCTTATTTTAAATAAATATGTTTTAACAAGTAACAGATTAAAGGCGAAAAGCGGCACTCTCCCTCCTAGAAATTAATTTATAAATTAAGTTATTTTTGCAATATCGTTTTATCAAACTCTACATACTGAGATTAAATAAGTTCGGGACAAAGGGGATTGATCTTGATAATAGTTGCCGCCTAAATTTTAAAAGATTCAGCAAATATCCTGATTCGTTGGCTTATCATTTACGCGTCCTGTGTTCATGATTTAATATCAAATATTGTTTTTTCTACCAAAAACGTCTTCGAGTCAAAATATATTCCTGTCGTTTGATAGGTACATGTACGATGGCAGTATATACTCTAATATCTAGCTACTCAATAGAAACATTTCTGTAACTGTAACATTCTGTTCTTTAATTACAACTTTAGAGACATAATTGTCCATTGACCAAATTGTGATTGAGTAATCTTTTTATGCCCTCTTCGAAATAGAGGGGTATATTGGTTTGTAGATGTCGGTCGGTCGGTCGGTCCGTCCGTCCGTCCGTCTACCAACTTGTTTCCGGATGATTTCTCAAGAACGCTTGGGCCCAGGATCTTGAAACTTGATGGGGGGTTGGTTATGAACAGCAGATGACCCCTGTTGTTTTTGAGATCAGAAGGTCAAAGGTAAATGTCACAGTGACCCGGAATTGTAGAAAAGTTTCCAGACGATAACTTGAGAACACTTTGGTCTAGGATCTTGAAACTTTATTTGGAGGTTGGTCATGACCAGTAGAGGACCCCTATTGATTTTGAGGTCAGCAGGTCAAGGTCACAGTGACCCGGAATAGTAAAACAGTTTTCGGACGACAAAGCGAGAACACTTGGGCCTTCAATCTTGGAACTTGATGTGGATATTTGTCATAACTAGTATATGATCCCTATTGATTTTGGGGTAAGTAGAAAGTTAAACAAGGTTAAAGGTCAATGTCACAGTGAACCTGAATTATAGGATGGTTTCCGGACGATATTTAGAGAACGCGTTGGTCTAGCATCTTGAAACTTGATATGGAGGTTGGTCATGACCAGCAAATGACACCTTTTTATTTTGAGGTCAGTTGGTCAATTGTCACAGTGACCCGGGATAGTAAAACGGTTTCCGCACGATAACTTGAGAACGCTTGGAACTTGATTTGGAGGTTGGTCATGATCAGCAGATGACCACTATCGATTTTGAGGTTAGTAGGTCAAACGTCAAGGTCACTGGGACTTATATGTTTTATAAGGCCTCCAAAAAATCTTTGATTTTTAACGCGATTTGAAATTATTTATTTGAGGCGCGTTTGAATTTTGTTTAAAGGGCATATGAAAAAAATTCATACACATTCTTAATTTGTCATTACCGGTGGATGACACCTATTCATTTTCAGGTTATGGGGTCTTATGCGAATTTCACAGTGACTTTCACTTTAAAACTGTTCCTTGCATAGTTCGACTTTTGCATCAGGGGGATATACATATTTTACAAACAGCTCTTGTTTAAATCAGTCTGAGTGTATAAGAAAGAACAAACTTGCAGTAGATACCAGATTTGCAGCCGTCTACGTTACAGAGTTGGAACTAGACAACTCACGATTAATTTTGCGGACTATTGGTTTAAACGGCCTTGAAAATGCACCTTTGGTAAAAATTTTATTTATATTTGCCTAATCACATATTACTTCGTTTTCTCATAAATGTTCATTATAACTTAACCAGAAAAAAAACTGTTGCTTACCTTAATAGCATGTTCGTCCGTCTGTCGGATTGTGTATCTCTTGTGGTTTGATGCATGTTCGTGAAAATTCTTGTTTTGGTACAATGTCATTTGCAGGATCAGTCTAGACGAACACGACTAGGAACTTATGAAATTGTTGTAAGTAAGATATTCTCATTCCATGCTTTAAAGTCTGACTTTTACATAAGCAGTTACATTATTTACAGTGACGTAACGTCAAAAGTTGCGACCCGGGCTAAATGCTTGTAAATCATCTGAATATCAGGCAACAACAGAGGGTAAAGTGTTGATACATATGCAAAGGTATAGTGCTTAATTGGAATCTTGATCTGGAATGCTCAAGTCGTGGTTAAATCAGAAGCACTGTCAAAATGTTGTTTTTGAAAGAACATATACGAAAATGAATTCATGCTGTAAACATATTGCTTGAAGCTCATGCAAGTACATAGTGACAATTAGTAAATGGATTGACTGTCCTTTATTCTGAGAACGGGCAGTTCTAACCCTTATTTGCAAAGTATTGTGTTGAGCTGTAACAAAAGTGAAGCTGTTCAACAATCAACTGCAGTCATATACACAAATGTATACAGATCGCTATGTCTTATGAAATGTTAATAAAAGTTACGTTATCTACGATTTAATCCTACAAATATTTCTGTTGAGCACTTTTAAACTCATGATCTTACGAATTGTTAATACAAGTTACGTAATTTACCATTTTAAACCTGAAGACTGTTCTGTGGAGCAGTACTCAGTTACTGCTCGTTTTTTTTTGCATTTACAACGATTAGTGCTTATATTATTAATGCTGCTTACAGCAACTGAAACCCTCTCTTTATGTCATGAAAAACAAAATTATTGCACTGAAAATTGTTAATAGCAGACAAATACAGCGTTTCAATCATGATTTATTACGATTTTATCGGTGTGACAAATGCTTTTTTAAGTTTTAACGATAAAAAAACAACATTTATTACCCACGGCTTACAAGCTCTGTCTTATTTTACTATTTTATTTTTAAATTCGTTAAATGTGCACACATGCCTTTATGGCACGAAGGACACAATTCTGTACACCAAGACGGGTTTTATTAGTCAAAGTTATATCAATACCAATGACATGAACGTCACACACACATGAAACACCCATCTAAGCATTTGCACATGTGTATTAGATTTGCTCAACAACAACGTAAAAATGTTCAATTTAATTGTCGTTGGATGTTAGTTATTTTTACACTTGTAAGCTGTAGAACGTCATCTTTCAAACGCTATTATTAAATATTTAGGTACATAAAAATTAAAGAAATATTCTGGAAGGCCGGTATTTTCTATGCCAGGAATCACATGATCAGAAGTGGTGTTATGTACGTAAAAACGGCGCCTTGGTACATATAATGTCGATTCGGGCGAAAAAGCCATAACATCAAGTATTGCTACATTACTCCAACATTTGTGTCATCGTGATATAGCCAACCATATGTTCATTAGAGAGCCCTTTTCCGACTATGTATGGAGCATTTTTCAAAAAGCTCCTGGGTTTTGAGAACACTTCGATACAACATTTTACTGACCTACATGTATATTTGCAGTTATGTTGCCCATAATGAAAACATATGTATTTACAAAGTATTGCCTGTAAAACTATTATAGGGAAGCACAGCACCCTAGCATTTTTACACTTATTTACCTACGGAGTCTTTACATTTTCCAATTTTGACCGTAAATTATTATTTCATAATTTTGTCAATTGGTGTTATACACGGATGCTGTATTGGGGTGTTATCCACGCACGGATTATGTAATTAATTTTACTTGTTTTGTTAATTTCTTTAAACATCTTTCAGAATAGTGTAGACATCAGATGAATTATAGATAGATGATCTATTTTCTTTCTCTAAGGTGAGATATGCAAGTGTCACTTCTTATTTGAAGATTCAGATTCATAATGTATCGATTTATAAAAGGAGTCAGCGAATAAATGGAGGCCATCTGATGTGAATATCCCGCCATCCTATATCCTATTAATTTCTTTAAACATCTTTCAGAATAGTGTAGACATCAGATGAATTATAGATAGATGATCTATTTTCTTTCTCTAAGGAGAGATATGCAAGTGTCACTTCTTATTTGAAGATTCAGATTCATGATGTATCGATTTATAAAAGGAGTCAGCGAATAAATGGAGGCCATCTGATGTGAATATCCCGCCATCCTATATCCTCAGGCACTAGCCACGGGTACAGATTTTTTTCTCGGTAAGTCAGTGGAGTTATTCTTTTGCGGCTC
>JAFMSR010000578.1:0-49685 GCA_022818135.1 Saxidomus purpurata
CATTGCTTATCGAGTCACTCGCGAGTCGGCTTCCCTGGAGAAATACAAATGTAGTACTGGTATCATATGAGGAGATACGGTCGTGACACCCAGTTGGGCTCGAACCCGAAACCTCCGGAATGAGCGGCAGACAACATAACCTCTACACCACCACTCTCCACTTTCTTGTTATTTGACCGCAGTGAATTTATCCGATATGACATACATGTATGCCATAGAAATACAATAAATTACAGATACATGCAGGAAGGCAAAAACACAAGTCGATTATTTTTTTTACCTACACAATTTTTCACCGGCGTTTTCCCGCCGTAGAAACGCCAGTCAGTTATGTTTTACTGTTTTCTTTATCGTTCATACACGTTTCTACACCAAATGTGAGCAACACCCACACAATGATAGTTACATGTTAAAGTTTGAGTAATTATATGCCTCACCATGTTGTTACCTGTTCCCTCAAGTGTGGTGTGTAACATGTCCATTGATTTGACAGAGTTTCGGTAGCTTTCATTTAAACAAGAGTCATAGAAGGGCCAGTATCGCTTCGTTTCCGCACAATAAACGGTCTAAGTCATCACTAAAGAGCGTTATACATAAAGTGCTCACTAGTATAGTATTGATCGGTATTGTCAAAAAACTGATAAAAGGCGGAGTTTAGGAAACCAATATTGGGCGGTGCTCATAGCTTCTTTGACAAGCGAGTCGGCAACGTTCAAACATTGTGCATTGCTTTTGATGTTATCGGTAAACCTCCTGACTCTAATCAATTTCGTTAGCGGTTGTATATAGGCTTATATAGGAAAAACTTTTAAAATCTTTTCTCTGTAAACCACATGGCCTAGGGCTTAGATATTTTGGCAGGTAGCATTGCGTAGTAGACCTCTTCAAAGTTTGTTCAAATTAAGCCCCTGGGGTCAAACTGACCTTGCAGGGGGAGGGGCTCACTTGTTCAACAAAGACGTATAAAGGAAAACCTATTTTGTATATAACATTATCTAGTGATCTTCCACTCAGGCAAGTGGACTTGTACAAAGGTGAGCAATATATGGCCATCTTGGCCCTCTTGTATTAATTTTTATAAAATTTTGTTATTACTCCCCATAATATGAAAGTATTTAAAAGTTGAGTATTTTCTTCTTCAATATAATTTCTACTTTTACATTTGCATTGAATAAATATACAAATATTTTAACATTCTGAACCAAAACGCAAGTTTTAAAACTACGTGTAGCCTCTGAATTCATTTATTTCCAATCTATCTTGGTGTAAAGGGAGGTAATAATAATTTTCAAACTTGCATTTCTAATGAATTCCATCTAAATATATAATTGTTAATGCAAATATTTTACAAATATAATACAATAGGTCTTATATTTATACTTTCCTTAGGCAAAGTATGTGTATCAAATTTGAACTTATGATAAAATAACTCTATCCAGGATGGGAAAATCCAAAATTTTATAAAAAAACCTCAAGTGAAAATCTTACTTGAATTAAGTGCAAAGTGAACATAAATGAGTGTAAATGATCAGATGTTAAAATTTCAAACAAATCTGTTACATGTCATAAATCTGATTATCCACCTTTAATACAATCTAGGTCATGTTTGAATATGGATCTTCTGGCGTCAAAAACTAGATCACAGGGTCAAATATAGGAAAACCTTGTGTACGAAATATTGGTTGCAATTTTATATTGGATCTTGATGTAACTTTGTCAGTATTAGAGGCATTATGATTCATCGCGGTTCACGATACACTGCGGTTTCTTTTACTTTTGCAGTTCACTTCAAAACATTACCAAAATTTGGTCTGTACAGTACGGCACAGTATTAATTTTACTGTTGGTTTTCAGTGTAAAAGGAAGTTAACCCTCTGAAGAGCTCAAATAAATTTTTGTTGTTGCCAGCCAGGGGTGTAAGTTGTAACTTGTTTAGGTAATTTTGAAAATAACTACAGTAAGTGATAATTGAAACATTTTGTCAATAAAATTGCTTCCCTTTGCTGAAAGAAATAACTCCCTTGAAAGTAGAGGTGACCAAAATAATGGGAATTTCTGAAAACTTGTACAGGTAACAATTCAACATTTCAGTTTTTCCTGAATTTCTTCATTACAAGCAGATTACCTCTGCAAATACCTTTAGATAAGAGAGAAATGCAAGTTCTTTCTTTTATAGCTGACAGTAATGACTTTTCAGTTAGACATAATGGATTTATTGGCAAAATTGTCTTAGAGATGACCTGAAGAATGTCCTACTTCAGACGGTTTTGTCGTGGCAGAAGTTATTTTAGTGGATGATGAGTAAAGATAAACATAACTTGTAGAAATTATTTTCAAAATAACTAAAACAAGTTACAACCCTGACTGGTTATGGTGATTTTCAGACAGGTGCTTCCCAACCTATATAAAAGGAAATTGACATTTCACTTTTTTGTATTACAAGTTTAGAACAGTAAATTGTCAATGTTACTTATATGAATTAAATTATATTACATAAATATAACAACTGTTATTTTCATTGACTATATTCAGTTGTAAGCACTAATTTACAATTTGACTCGTTTTCACGAAGCTATTCATAGACTTTGGTCCATGGCTCAAAAATATTTTGCATCCCACATACATGTACTTGTCGCAGTGATGAATAGAGGGGCTTTTGCAACATGTATGTCAATGCTCCTGAAGGAACTTTGAAAGGCACATTAAAAGTTTGGTCCACATCTTGATACTGTGAGACACCACTTTTGGGGCATTTGTTACTTTCCATTGACAGCTCTAACGACTTGTTTTCTAAATATTTTTATTAACATCGCACTAATGGATTTGAATATTTTCCACTGCAAAAACCTTAAGCCAGAGATAGGGCATATCCCCCTGCACATCTTTTGAGGCTAGGCACTTGGAAAATATCCGCTGTATTATTCAATTCATTCCTCAGTTCACTGGTGCTTGGAGGTGGCAGTTTGTGATTAAATGGAGGTGGCGGTCCTTGCCAATTAATGTATTGTATGCCCTAATGGTTAAAAGAAAAGGAAAAAAGCCATGATCTTGTCTCTTATTAACTTTATGTAATAGACATTTTGTAAATTTTAAAGAAGACTACCATTTGCAATGAATGCACTGATAAATTTAATACAATGGACTGTACCAATATGTAATTTCTGTATAGACATTAAAGCCCTGGATCACTTAAAATGTACTGATACAGTTACATAAATTTATTGATAGGATAATGATAGAATCATGTTCTATTCACTCTAAAACAATGACGTTGACATAATTATGCATTTCTTTTGTATTCAAGTAGTTTCTTTCAGAAAAAGAGTTGCCATTTGCAAAAGCATTGAAAACAAGAGCTGTCAGTAGGACAGCGTGCTCGACTTTTTTAGTGCTTGCCAATAAAAACAAAACTTTGACAGTTAAGGGCACACAAGACTTTAACTAGGAATTTTTAAGTACAAATCAAGAAAATTTTCCACAGAGTTATCTTCTTTTGCTTACAGATACAGTACAACCTCTGCAGAGCAACACCCTTTGGGAGACAAAGATTTTGGTTGTCGTTGAGAGGTGTTGCTCTAGAGAGGTTAAATTTAGTATGAAGCCTTACTTTGGGAAAAATTTAAACTGTTGTTGTAAAGAGGTAATTGCTCTACAGAGGGCCGCTCTGCGGAGGTTACACTGTAGGTCTTACGATGGTACATAAGTACTCCAACTTTCAAAGTAATATCTCAAATGGTTAAGTTAACAAGTGGACAAGAATGAAAATTTTAACTGAGTTTCTAAGTCAAAAAAGGGCCATAAATCAAATAAAATCATTGACAGAATTACCTTCTCCTGTCCATGTTTGGGAATCATGATGGTAAACAAGTATTCCAACTTTCAAATTAATATCTCAAACAGATCAGTCAAAAAGAGGACTGGTACGAAAAAACTTAACCAAGATTCTAAGTCGATAAAAGGCCTTAATTTTTAAAACAAATCCCTGACAGAGTTACCTTCTCTTGCGTACAGATGGGGGTAAAGATGTGAAATAGCATTAAAAGTTTCAAAGCAATATCTCAAAGGGTTAAGGCACTAAGTGGATTTTACCCATATTCAATGTATTTTCTAAGTAAAAAAGGGGGCATAATTCTGTCAAAAACCTTGACAGAGTTATGTCCTCTTGTCTTTTGATAAAGGCCATGATGGTAAACAAGTATGGTTAGTTTCAAAGCAATACCTCCAATGGTTTTGAAATAAAGTGAGGTGGTACGAAAAACTTAACCAAGCTCAATACACTTTCTAAGTAAAAAAGGGCCATAATTCTGTCAAAAACCTTGACATAGTCATGTACTCTTGTCTATAGATGGAGGTTATGATGGTAAACAAGTATGGTAAGTTTCAAAGCCATACCTCTAATACTTCTGAGATAAAGTGGGGTGGTACGAAAAACTTAACCAAGGTGTGACGCCAACGCCGACGCCGACACAGGGCGAGTAGGATAGCTCCCCTTTTCATAGAAAAGTCGAGCTAAAAATTCTGCACTATGTTTCTGATATGTACTTATCGATTTAAAAAGCAAAGTTAGGAATGGTTTTGGCACAAATAAAGGTCTTTTCTGTCAGCAAGATATCTTTCTTGATAAAATGAAAGCTACTTGTAAATGTGATCCTGGGACTTTAAACATGACTTACTCTTGAAAATGTGTCACTCTACAATTTCAAGGCTTGTACTACAGTTGTATTTTGAAATATGAAGTGTACACTCGATTAAATGAAGCATCAGTACTGATGGACTAAGAACATCATTTAGTTAAAACTTATTTAATTCACTCTGATTGTGGAACAAATTCTTGCAATGTATATCATCTACTCATGATGACTGTTCCCGTGTGTTCTGACCAGCACTCGTACCGATAGAATATTCTTTTCATCATCATTTTAATCATGAGATGTTTCATATTTCCTCACTCAAGTCAAACTAGAAAAATTTATTAGGCCACTTCTCTATTTCAGTAAGTTATATTCAATGCTCTAAAGCTGTAGTCTCTATCTAACTCCATCTTATTCATTGTCCGAGTCCGCCACACAACTAATGCAAAATTTGCCTGAACATGACTAACTAGATTGATCTATGGTCTTCTGCCACCCAGTCGCACACAAATACTGCAGCACCAAAGACATCAAAATATATACTGTGATTGTTTTCTAGGAAAACTGCATGGCGAAACTCTTGTTGTATTCAGTGTCACTGTGTAGTTTTTCAGCTCATGGTCAGAATTATTGCTCTTTTGCTATAAGCAGGAAATGGTCAGCTCTTTCTAAACTCCTACCTGCTCTGCCAGCCTCCTTTAAAAGGAATGTCTCAGGACTGGCAAGTGGCAACATTAACAAAATGATTAAAAAATCCAGGTAGTATTCATAATATATACATGTAACAGTACTTATGATATACACTGCAGTTCATTCTGTACATCCTGCTTTCGATTACATTAAGTGAGCAAAAACATGAGCATGCTGCAAAGTGCATATAAAATGAGTAGTCCATACTTCTGCACAGTTGTAAATTATTTAAGAAATATTTTGTGTATTGGAAGTTTTTGTTCAATGACCAAAGGATTTTTCAGCAACCACTCGAACATTACTTTCTCTTTCACAGTAGATTTCTAAATTTTAACACTGAACTTTCTAATCTTTATTTGATCAAGGCTTTTAATATAAAGTTATTCAGACAGTGCCTGACACAAATTTGATCACTAAAAGTCTTGTTTTCTTGACAAATCTGCTGACTGTGGCACTATGGACAATAGCTAGTACATCTGAGCACTGGGGAAGCGACTCGCAGTTTCCGATTGGATCAATCATCATGTTGGACTAATATCTTTCTTTCCTGAAATTAAGATAGGATGAAAATTAGCATGTTGTAAGTAGAGATTTATGCACTTGATCATGCCGACATTGATTACCTTACGCTGGTTAATCTCTTATAAAAAATTGCATTTTAAAGTGTAAGCTATGACATAAACCGGCAAACTTTTGACGCATTTTACTAATTTAATAGCTATCACTGTACATTATGGAAACTAACAGCAATTAGTTCAGACAGTTTCCTTATTCTTTTATTGCACAGGTGACTTAGTATATAAAGCAATTTATATAAAATTACATAATTGTTTTTATTACTATAAACACAATTCAAACTCTTTAATATAACCAGGCGGCATTTTTTTATACACCAGACTGGCCGACAAGACTTAGTGGCAGAGACCTTAATAAATAACAATTGTAATGTGGTATTTTTGTCGAGACGTGTCAATCTAATTAACAATGTGTAAAATGAGTAGTTCATTTCACTCGTGGTACAGGTATTTTGAACTGCGGTACACATTAGCCAGGCCCTGTTTTACAAACTACCAGTATATTGTTGCAACACAATTGGAATCACTTTTATCCTGATAAGGCCGCATCTTACAACATTTGGCACCTTTGACATAGAAGAGGTTTGATTATATTTATATATAGCCAAGTGATGGGTATACCGCACATTTTACGAGTATATGTTGCCTTCAGGAGTAACCTGTCAGATGTGTAAACTGTGTTCTCAAAGAATTAAGACAATAAAATAGTCACAAAAAATAAAGAAGGACATAGCCCTTGAAAAAGTTTCAAAAGTTGGCCCTGTTAGTTCAATCGGTAGTGAATGAGACTTGTAATCTCAGGGTTGTGGGTTTGATTCCCGGGGCTGACCAACTAAAATTACTACCGAAACAATCTTTCGGATGTGACTTAAAACTGAGGTTCCATTATGTAATACACCTGGCATGTAAAAGAACCTAGAGTGTCTCCGGAATTGGGACGCTTTCTGTATCTTGCACTATCCTCCGAAAACTTAAAATAACTAACCTCTTCTGGGGGCGTTGGTTGTATGGATTATCTAGTACCAACGATAAAACTCTTAATTAAAAAAACGGTTCGGATCGTTACAGTTTAGTTAAGTTTATGCTAATTTATTTTAGCTTGATTGTGAAGAAAGCTTGCAGCTTATCGAGTCACTCTTGAGTCCACTTCCTGGAAAAACCAGTACTGGTGTCATATGAGGAGGTACGGTCGTGACCCCAATGGGACTCGAACCCGCAACCTCTGGGATGAGTGGCCGACACTTTAACCTCTACACCACCGCTCCCCTTGTTACTGTGAAGTGTCAAAGGTTACTTCTTAGTGGTCCGACAGTGTTTCTCATCGGAATATAAAATATAAGTTTGCCAGTACTGAAGTCCTATTAAAGTATTGTGTGAAAGAATTTAAAAAAATTAATGTCATTTATAAATAAAAATGTGGGCTCCTGCTGGAGTCAAGCCTCTAAACAAAAAATTGCAAAAGTAACATTAACTTCTTTTATTGACGACATGCCCACCACTATAGTGCATGTCACCTCTGTGCAACCGTAAATATTTCCTGTCACATATCATGTAACTTACCCCTGAGTCCGAACAACAGTATCAGCTCGGCACAGAGGCTTTGTCTAGCGTATATAACTGGTATATGGGCTGATGTTTTCATTTTAAAAAAATTGTCTATTTTCCATACTTCTTTGGATAAAATCTAAACATGCCGATTACCGACTTCCTTTTGCATCGGCGAGGTTGATTGGATGATAAGAAGACTATTGGCGAAAAATGCAGTTGATTGATTGAAATATGCTGGAATTGACCAGGTGTTATCCAGAGCAAGACATGTAGCCCAATGATATGCGCTTGCACGTTTCACGTTTAGCGACTACATGTTGGGCATGCGCACTAGCAATTGCACGGTTTCCTACGCGCTGCACGCTGGGCATGCGCACTAGCAATTGCACGGTTCTACACGTTACACGCTGCACGCTGGGCATGCGCAGTAACATACCGTGCAACACGATCGTGTCCGACACGCGTGCAACACGCTTTTACACGCAAACACGGGGAACCTACACGCAGGCGCCACTGTAGAAGTGCCACCTTTTTCTGCTTATTGTGTATTTTGGTGTGTTTTTTTCAATTGTCACAGTTAAATGCAGATATTAAACTGGCTTCTTTAGAGGTGTATTTGCATTTTGACATCTTAAAGGCCAACAGATGGGACATGTCACCTGTACGTGTTTTTATAAGTTATGGCTTCTATCAATTGTACCCTCCACTTGTCAAAAAAGTGTGAATATTGTTGTTAATTGCAAAAAGTGTGACACAATGGTCTCGTACCTTTTCTGGGTATTAAAGTCGTGAGAGAGAGATTTTTGTATTTATGTTTTTAATTTTGAGATAAATTCAGTGTAAAATTATCTTTAAATACAGCGACTGTCGAACATATTTTTTTTTATATCATGAATTATGAAATGAACACATTTGGAGAGAGAGAGAGAAAGAGAGAAGGAGAGAAAGAGAGAAATTTGTACTTATGTCTTTGAAAAATATTTTCATGTTTAGCTTTAATTTTGAGATAAATTCAGTGTAAAATTATCTTTAAATTCAGCGAGTGTTGAAAATATTTCTTATAAAATTTTATTTTCCATAATATTTAATTATACTCGGATTTCAAGATTGCATTTTCAATTTGACAAAATAACCTTTTGCTTTGTTATGTTAACATATATATGGAATCTATAAATTTTCATCATCAATGTTAACACACTGTTTTTATTGCGCCATAAATTGGTTTAATCCGGATGTTGATTATTAGGGGAAATAAACCCCTCTTGTTCGATAATTTATTACCACGTTTTGACAAATATACGTGCTTCGGTTTTAAACTATGAACAATGACAAAACAACAGTCTTGTGTTAATAAAAAAAACATTTAATCTAAGACTTTCATTTCATCTCTTTATATATTAACTAACTAATTAAGGTGTCAAACTATCTTATACTATTTATGTAACTTAACGAAAACATAATTTTAAAGTTCATTGTTGATTAAATGATTTATGAAATAAAAAAGTAATTTACACAATAATGATTTCTTAGGTCATTTATTATCACATTGCCCCTCTTCATTCTTTAAATCTAATGCAATAAATCAGTTAGTCAGCGCAATCTCAGAAAGTCAATATCATTTATCGGTACAATGATTGTGAAGAATGTAACTGTCCCACTTTAGCGCTAGCTTACATTATCGATTTTTGCTGACTAACTGATTTATGACTTATCGTGATACTGAAACTTCCGATCGGCAACGATAAATATTGATGTAGACAGTATTGGATTATCGATTTTCTAGAGGCTGTTACTGCATCAGCTAGCGTTTAGCGATGGTACACTTTGCTCCATATGGCTGTACACGAGTAAGGTGAATAATGCATACGCTAAACCTAATATGTTACGTTCTAGTTCCGTGTTTGGATAGATACATACTCAATTGCGTACGCATGATTATGTGCCACAACACTCAGTAAGGTATTACAATCACCAAACACGAACGTTCTCCTTCAAATGGTTTTGTTTTAGGAAATCTTGACAATTCACATCCTCTCAACTGAAACAGAATCTCGAAAAAATACAGTTGCGTAAATTATTGTAATTATGAATACCATTAAACTTAACAGACACGCGCGCACTCACGGACGCAGATACGCACGCACGTATGCATGCATATCAAACTAGATAATTTTATATTCAATTTTTGATATAAAAGTATATGCATTTCACATCATACATTTTAGGTAAAATAAATGACCACTATGCAAAGAGTTAGCACCAAACAGAACAGTGTTATTAGATAATACATGCTTTTAAAAATTATATTTTAAACATGCTTTACCAATTGTAAGAGGTACGGACTTCCACATGCTAAAATATTGTCTGAAGGAATGAGTAGTGCGTGAGATTTGTACAGTTTTGCCTTGGAGAGGATCGTAAATTATAGCTTATGTGTTCTGCTACCGTATTATGGAGTATTTTTTACGTAATAAATGTTATAAAATATACCTCCTGTATGTTAGAAATGTGAGCCACTGATGGATTTTAAGAATTGCACATCTAGTATGTGATTGTATAGCTGCGGAAATAGTGCTACAGCAATCGTACGTTGAATTGCAGAACATCCTTTGACAAATTACTTGCAAGTCCAATTTGTGATTTTTATCGATTGTTTTGTTTGCGATTACAAACCCTTTATTCTTGTTTCATATTGTTTACCACACATTTATTAGACAGTTTTTCAACAACATTTGGAAATTATCTGTCAACAGTTCTGGTGTATAGGTGACCATTTCCCCGTCGGAGATCATTGTTCCTTATTTAATTCCAAATGCATATACAGCCAATTAATACATTTAGCAATAAAACAATGCTTAAGGTAGTTCGCGCTGTTCCTGGGCCAAAATAAAATTTCATCACATTGACCTGAAATTTAAAGGGATTGCACCTGAAGTTACGGCCGTTATGAAATCATGTCTTTTTTTACATTCTAACGTCGGCTACCTAGCAACCAAATGACATTAAGACGCCACTTAGCGACACAGCCTATGTTAATGTTATATCGTGCGTTTTTTTCTATATAACTCAGCTCCAAGGTATCATAAAATGAAAATTTAAAATGTGCTGTTTAGAAGATGATATTCTCTATCGATTGGTGTATTTCAATGTATTGAGTTCACTTGTTTGCACATTAGGTAGCACTCCACACTTATTTCAGCCCTCGGCTTTGTTCGAGCGACACCAACAAAGTAGGCCTATCACATATGAACAACCTGTGGACCTGAAAATAGAATAAGTGTTTCACTGTGAACACATTGCCAGTGTGAACGTATTAATACAATTAATAGTAGTCTGAATTGCCTTTCTTTCCTGAAAATTTTAGTTCATATTTATATCGTCGGAGGCCAGAATTCACTGTAGTCTGAGACCATTCTAGCCCTATTTTCCAAAACTGTACAAAATTACCTGCAAATATTTCACACTAGGTGACACTGTTTCTGGCTTGCAGACTATCTAGATAAGTAAACAAACACACTGAACCAGGTGCTTAAGCACGAAAATATTTTGCAAGCAGTAAAAGTATGTACCCCTGTAAAAAGCTTGATTTTCTAAGCTGTATAGCTAATTTTCACTTGTTTACAAAATGTCACCATCTGCGCATGTCATTTCTGCACTGGCTTTCCAGACCCATGTTTTCGCATTTGCAAACATGCAAACTAAAACTCAAACAAAATCTGATTTAAATTTGATTTAAAGGTCACAGGGCTAATTTCGTTATATCTCTACACTTTATAAAATTACCCCTGACTAATTCGAATGTGTGGCTAAAAAGTGTGGAGTGCCACCTTATGCTTGTACAGTGGCGCTCACGTCTTTTGTTCCGTTTACCTCATGATTGTTACCGCGTGGAAAACGCCGGGTAAACGCGGCCAATTTCACGCGTTTACCGCGTTTTACCGCGAAAAAACGGCTCATTTCCATTATGGAAAGAATAGCCGGTATAAAAACGGGTCACTCCAAATATGGAAGCAGTACCCCGGTAAAGAGGCGTGTCCAAACAAGCAGCCAATCAGAAGATCCTAAGCGCGTTTTTCTTTTCACGGCTGTTGTCTTTTCACTTATCAGCGAAGCGTGTCTTTGTCTGAATAATTTGATTTTGTTTACATTGAATTGAAATGCTACAGTTTCATTGCAGTTTAATTAAAGGACCACAATAGAAATAAAGGTACAATCACTTTTCCCTTTTTTGTGTTATCCTTGGTATTGATGTGCATATCATGGTTTATAAACTTGTGTATACATCTAATTATCTGTATATGTATACATCATGTTTGTTTTAACCATGTTTGTACATCTGTGATATACGTTGTTTTTTTTTAGTTTCTTTTATTCATATATATTATATATGTTAACCACAACTAACCCCAAGTGGTCATATAAGCTAGTATTGAGAAAATTGAAACACAACTCCGTTTGATTGATAAATGGGCTTTATTAAGCCATAAATTTTCAGAATCAAAATATTATACAATGAATGGTAGCATACTAAAATATAAAATGATTTTCGAAATATCTGGGGTGTTCAACCGCCAGCTAGACTAGATATTAACACATATGTAACAAAAAAAGTATTGACTAGAATTAGTAACATTCTAATGACTAGAATTAGTAACATAATAATGACTATACCTAATATACACCCTTTCAATTAATCGATAATCTACCGACCAAGAGTTGCGTCCCTTACCGGCTGTGACGTCATACGATGATAAATTGCACAATTGAAACCATCGCTGACACTTACTTCGTAATAGTTCGTAAACATCAATCAGGTTAAACAAGTTTTTACGGCGTAATTAGTAATGATTTTGTCATTTTATATATAATTTCTACGTAATTATCATAATCATAATATATATAGATGTGTTAACTGTGAGAAATGTCGACGATTATTTATAAATATTTTAGAAAAAAACTGGTGTATTTCGAATAAAGTTAACGGATGCTATAATTGTTCTGCTGTGAAATAAACAAAAATGAATAACGTGATTTACATGAATTAAAGTAATTAATGCATGGTTTAGTGAGAATTATTGTCAAGACACATTTTTAAAAACGTATGAGCTATGGGGCAGGAATAGATTTACTCTATAGACGGTTCCTGCTAAGGGGATAATGTCCGTTTACCGTAAAAAGATGCCATATGTCTCGACTTATTACGTTACTAAGGTCTAGTGTTTTAACAATCAATGACATAATTAGAAATATTAATTTTTATAAACACCATTTTTTTTTCATTTTCATGCAATTTATTAATATATCTTTTCAACAATGTAAGGTTATGAAATGAAAACTAAAATGAAAGGTTCAACATAAATGTGCAATATAAATACTTTTAACTTGAAAGTTGCATCATACAGCAAACTGTTTTCGTGTTAAAATGTGAACTGTTAGTTATAATAACATTGTCGATTTTAATAAGATTTGTGTTACAATTAATTGGTGCCCTACTGCGGTGTACATGTCATAAAACATCAGGTGGCCACGAAATGCCCTTGGGCATAATCATGTACAATACACAGAGTGCCATAAAACCCATATGAAAGGTCCAGTGATCGCATAAAAAGCTAACGTTGGTGACCAGTTATTGTAGGTAGCATTCATGAGAATTTATAATTGAGTGTGAAACTAGTGTTAGCTGAGATGAAATATAATATGAAATCTAAGAAGCGCTACTGTCACGCCTTGATATTACTAGATCTGTCTCATTTTACAAGTCAAGAGTAACAGATTATTAGTTGAGCTTAATCATCTTTTATTTTTCAACAAACACATATGACAATACAATGACATATATACACAACGAAACAAAATGCAATTTGTCGGGCCACAAGTTCTTTCAACTTAGCAAACGACCCTTCCCAGAATGAAAATACTAAACAAATTAATTATAAATATAAAATACATAGTACTTGTTTTCTTAACTAAGATCCCAACGCCGTGGATGACTGTTCCCAGGTTTGGAACTCTAAATATTATCAAACAAAAACAGAATATTTAAAGAGGCTGCACAGTTGCCACCTACACGTAGGAAATTTGGTTTGACAATTGGGGACCTCCAATGATCTGAACAAAAAGAGAGAAAAATGTCTTTGCCTTAGAATAGTAAAATAATTGTTTGAATAATGTACATGTATGTAGCAAAATATGTCAATTGATGGTCGAGTGTTAAGCCCAAGACTGTGCACTAGTGCGCATCACTGATGATGATGTAAAAACTGAAAATGATTTCTTCGTGCCAGTCATTTAATCACTTATGAAAAGTGATGTTAGCAAAGACAAACGTTTCTATAGCAGTTCCTTTATTTGTTCTTTTTTGTAGATTTTTTAATAAATTAAGTTAACACTTTTAGGTGAGTCAATTGTAGTACCAACTGGTTTTGCTACATATCTACAACTGCATATCACCAGTCGCTAAAAACTTGAAGTATAAAAAAGCTTCCGGTTAAATCGTGCAAACATTTGATTCACTTTTCTTGATTCATTTAAGTTATCTCTATACGGTATATGTCTACAGTTTCAAGCTGTAAAAGCTACAAAAATACCTAGATTTAGCGTTCCTTCGATGAAATAATATATGCAATGGTCAACAATCACGCTTGCGCCATTATCTCGTTTTAAAGGCCCATCTCCGCATGACGTCATCAAAGGGCAGATAATTCAAATTACCGAATAATTGAAACGGTGTATAAAAGAAGGTATAATGAAAACCCTACAAATAACAACAATAACAATGTAATTAAAAACTAGTAATGAACAAAAACGATGACTCTAAGAGGATGGGTAGAGGGAGGAGGTGGGTTATGACTGAAATCACGTTTCTCTTCGTTCGTTCGAAGTAGGTTAAATACAACTAAATAGCTCATTAAATATGCGGTAGTTTCCTTTCCGACTCCAAGCTGTCATTTCTGCGTCACAAACAGATCTAGCGAGAGGGGGTCCAGTTTGTCACATAAATTATTTTATGGGACATAAAATACATATACATATATACAGCTAGAAAACATTTTCAAATACAGTTTAAAAATTGTTATGGATCTTATTGAAAAAAGTTATATTTACTTTTTGAACTGAATAATAATGATGCATGATTTCGAATTCTGATTTAAAAACTTTATATATATCATATTCAATCGTCCAATTTTCACTTACAAAATATGATTTGTAAATGCTAAACCCTACTATGGTTAAAAAAAATGTTGATATAGAAATAATTAGGTTCAGAAAGTTTGTATCCGAAAATTAAGCTTTTTATGTTGCGCATATTTCTTTGAATTCCACACTGATAAAGCAGATTTTGTATTTTCCTCCAGAATATATCTACTATTGTACCATTTATAAAAAAGATGTTCATAATCCTCTAGAACTTTGCACTTTACACATAATGGAGTTTCAGTAATTTTCCAGGAGTATCGTATGTCTCCACTTGTAAATATTTTGTTTATGATTCTGAATTTAAATTCTTTATGTCGATTATCGGGAATTCTTTTTATAAATTGATAGACGCTGTTCCATTCTATTTCTTCGTTTAGTTGACCAATAATTATGAGTACTCGGTTTTGTAACTTTTGTTTTGACTAATACCTGATAAATAGCTTTTGTGTCTAGCGTATCTAAAGATTTTCCTTCGATTTTTAAGATCCTATCTGTTTTAACTTTAGTTTTAGACGAGTCTTCAGATTTGAGTTTTTGCTTCCATGATTTTGGTATAGCCTGGAAAATCTGCTTCAGTTCAGCTAAACAGTTTCCTTTGTCTTTCAGCTTATTCAGTATAATATTTAGATCAATTTCTCCTTTTGTGTTTATTATGTCATTTACGAATATTATATTTGATTTAATCCAACTATCAAAAAATATACACTTATTATTTATTTGTATGAACTTGTTACCCCATAACAATTGTCTTCTAATCCAGACGAATGTTTTTACTTCAGGGTTTTTTTCTAGATTATTAACCCTCAACCAAAGTTCTATTAAGTTTTTACAAAAATCTGAAATTTTATTTAATTGAATATTCAAATTACATTGAAAAATTAGAAAGTCCTTTCCAAAGTCGTTTAAATAGTAATTTGGAATGATTTTCCAACTTGCATTGTTATTATCTGTCAATACTTTAACCCATTTTAGTTTTATGGCAGTAACATAGGATTCAATATCTATCATATTTATTCCACCACAAACTTTACCTCCAATTAGTGTTGTTCGTTTTATTTTTTCTCTTTTATTATTCCATAGGAACTTGCATATCAATGTATTTATTTCTTTTATTATTTCTTTTTGGTACAACTAGAGAATGAAATAGATACGTAAATTTTGGTATTAGTAGGGTTTTCATAATTTGAACTTTGCCATAAATGGTCATCTTACGTTTGCTCCATGTTTCTATTGATTTTTTACATTCTGTTAATTTTCTTTTCCAATTTAGAGCTGAGCATTCATCTTTATTTGTGCCAAAATATACTCCTAATGCCTTTATTGTTTTGTTCGGCCATGTAATATTTCCTGTGGTTTCCGTTTTTGACTTATTACGTCCTATCCACATGGCTTCTGTTTTGGTTTTATTAAGTTCAAGCCCCGAATGTTTACCAAATTGCTCAACGAGTTTTATTGCGTTATTAATATCTTGTTGTATCATCAGCAAGTTGTGATATTTTTATATGTTTTTTACTATTTTTGATTTCGATACCAGTTATTTCTTTTGAATTTCGTATTCTTAGTGCTAGAATCTCAGCTGCTATTATAAATAAACGGGCTGAAAGTGGGCATCCATGTTTAATACCTCGATTTAGATTAAATGTTTGTGACCTGTATCCATTATTAAAAATACAAGACTTGATATCATCATATATTGTTTCAACCCATTGAATAAAATTCATTCTAACGTATCGAATGCTTTTCGAAAGTCTAAAAATAAGATGGCTCCTTCAGTTTGAAGCTTTTCAGAATAATCAATAACATCTTGTATAAGTCTTATATTATATCCAATAAATCTATTTTTTAATATAGCCCTGTTGGTCTAAACTTTTGTGGATGATTTTCTGTAATCTATTTGCTAAAGCACGAGTTGCTATTTTTCAATCTACACAAAATAATGATTTTGGTCTATAATTCTCTAATAGTCTCCTTATAGTATATAGTACCCACTGCTAACAGATAATATTAAAGTATGGACAACCAAATCTACTTGTACAAGTATTTTAAATTGTGCACTACAGTTATCCAGAGAGAGAGCTGTAATTGAATTACAGACCTGTAAATTCACAATCAACTCCTTGATTCAGAGACTTCTCCGAAAAGTATTTCTTTTATTCTTGATCTAATATGTGCGCCTTTAGCTTTAATATCATATAATTCTCGTATTTTACTTTCCAAATGTTCTATTTTTTCTTTTATAACAACAGTTTCTTTCTTTTCGGGTAATAATTTCAGCTTAGTCTCTAATTCATCAATTTCATTTCTTCTTTCCTTCGCTTTAATTTTTGAGTAGTTTATCGATGAATTTTTAATTTCAATTTTACAACTCCCAGAGATCAGTTTTAGTTACTTTATGTTTGTAAGTGATTTCACACTTTTTTATTGTTTGTTCTATTGAATTTTTAAAATTACTATCATTTAATTACATTGTATTAAGTTTCCAATATCCTTTACCGCGTTTTGTTGGTTTTGTCACTTTTAATGAAATAGCCTGGTGATCTGTAAATTTAATGCACGCAGTTGTTATATCCGCATCTAAAATCAGTGGCATTACGTTTTCTTTAATCAGCCAATAATCAATTTTTTCAGAGCCGTTTCGTCTTCTCCAAGTATATTGTGTTTTATTATTATTAAAAAGCTTCCATACATCCTTAAGATTGTTTGATTTAATGAAATTCGCCAAACCTTTTTCCGGTTTGGATTTACGATTATCATTTTTGTTATATCTGTCAGAGAGTTGTAATGTATTATTCATATCACCACCTGCTATGATATATCCTTGAGCGTTTTCACTCAGTAATGTAGTTAAATTATTAAACAAATTATTTCGCATTACTTTGTCATTGTATTCATAAATGTTTAGAATCGTATAGGTATCATTGTCTATTGAAATATTAACAAGTATATAGCGTCCGTTTACATCGACGAAATATTTTATTAATTCACAGCTAAGTGATTTGCTGATAAAAATAGAACATCCTCTCTTGAAGAAGTACCGAATGAATGAAATAAATTCCAGTCTTTAAATTCTTGCGAAATCAAATCGGTTATGTCATTTGTGAAGTGTATCTCTTGCAGTAATAAAATTTGCACTTTTTGCGATGTAATGTATTCAAGCAACCTACCCCGCTTATTTTTATCACGAATGCCTTGAACATTCAAGGATAAGAAATGAATAAACTTACTCATGTTGTACTGTTAATCGTAGAGATTATGAACAAGATTTGAAAAAAAAATTATTTTTTACTAGATGTATAAAAAACAAAGTGTTCGACAACACCTGTGTGGAATACAAAGAACTGACCCTTACCGAAAAAAACATAAGGGAACAAGAACTATTGTATTTAACTGATGCAATAGATAATGTCCATGCATATGATCTTAGATAACTTGCAATAAAGAGACTAAGAGTATGTAGATACATAATGCTTATACAGAGAGCTCGAACAAAATAAGTACTCATTATTCTCAAAATAGATTTGACAAGGTAGACAATTCAACAGGTAGTGTAACAATGCATTTTGACAATTTCTTCCCTTCGATCATATACACGTGGTCGCCCGGCTTGTGGTTTGTTCGCGCCTTTTACTATAAAACGACACTAGAAACCCGCTAAGGCTATACACATATTTATACATGAAAGATAGGTTATATTCAACTTCTAAAATATTTCTGCAACAAAAAATACATGATATCGTAAATGCATGCTTATATTTGCCTGAGATCAGCC
Organism: Saxidomus purpurata; assembly: GCA_022818135.1. Lineage (NCBI taxonomy): Eukaryota > Metazoa > Mollusca > Bivalvia > Venerida > Veneridae > Saxidomus > Saxidomus purpurata. Next base: position 18,411 of record JAFMSR010000578.1, read on the forward strand.
AATCATTCAAATAACCGGACAGCATTATTAGTATCACATGCAATTTTACAGAAATAATGTTTTTTTTTATAAAGCCCAATCACTACTTGCATTAAACTTCTCAAATAAATTAAGTCTTTAAAGTAATTACCGCATGTTTCATCATTAATTACACGTAGTCACCGGCAACTAAAGTAAATCCATGAAAAACAAACAACAGTCATTACGACACGTGTGAATTGGCATGACAACGTCTCACAATTGCTTTGACCCGCCGCTCCTTTGATCCGTCGGAGACTTTCGCACTTCGACTCAACGAGTTGACAATACACTGCAATTTGATTGACGGGACCAAAAATTCCCTTCGACACATCCGGAGTCTCGGTATGACAAATTTTGCGTTAAAAGGAGTTAAAGTACAAGAAGAAAGAATGAAATTTTCACGGGACTTTAGAATTTCTTCGACTTAAACGGAAATTCGAAGTAAGCGAGTTTGAATACTGAGAGCCAACTTACGTGATAGTCGGTCCGGGGTAAATTTGACTATGTCGCGAAGAGTCATTTTTATTAAACACCCCGGACAGACTATCAAGCATATATAATACCAGGGCCCATATGTACAGTGGCGCTCACGTTTTTGTTCCGTTTTTCGGTAGGAAAACGCGAGCAGCGCCCGTTTTTCGCCCGTTTACGAAACGGGACGTTTTTCGACTCGCACCATTTAAAGAACGCGTTTTTCTGCCCACCCCGTGAAATAAAACGGCTGGTTGCACTGCACATGCGTGAACAGCGAGTGCCTGCGTTTTTCCCGTTTTTACCGGTTTTTTTTCCCGGGGTATCAAATGCGCATGCGTGAAAAGCGAGTTCCTCCGTTTTTTCTTGGGTAGCAAATGCGCATGCGCCACATGTGTTTCTCCACTGTCTGAATTTTTGGTAAAATTAGTCCTATCCGTACAAACTTAAAAATCGCGAGTATAATTATAGATGTTAAGTTTATAATGTGGTCAGATTAAGATTGTTTTTTTGTTTCTTATTTTCAAAAACAAAGTATAACTACCACCAGCCTGTTACATCATTACTTCCGCGTTTTCATCATAACCATTGTAAAATAAGCGGATACATATCCCACAAGATGGAGAGCGAGGGGAAGGCCTTGTGATAGATAGAAATAACTCAGCACCTCCAATTTCCCTATTATGTTACTATGAACACTCTATAACCAGTAGATATACATTTAATTAAATTGAACCTGCTCGATCACATGATTTCAGTTATCAAAATGAAACTATAACATCGGCAGTTGAGAGCATTAATGGCCATGATTCTGGTTCAATAAACATATATTCTTTAATGTATGCATGTACACAATTTCCATATTCTTGATAATAATTAAATCGCTCTCGAGACTAACTACTATAGGAATCGCTGTTGCCAGACTTTTCATATCCTGATAAATTGCAAAACGTATAGTAATTATAAATATATCAAGAGTTTTACTAACACGAGTGGCCATGTTTCCTATATAAACATAATAAGGTTGTTTAATATTTTACGATAAAATACAGTACTAAGAAAATTCATCAAAGGGCGATGTGCCAAAAAGGAAGTATTTGCTAGACGTATGTAAACAAGCCGTCCAAATGCATTTCGTGTTTTCAAGTTACAATGATGTACTGCTACAAGTTGAATATAGACGTGTAAACAAAATTGTAATAATAAATATGTGCCAACATTTTATTGTTTATTCTAAAATGACTCACGGTTTTGACTCTATACACAAAGAGTTGAAAAATTATGCTATATCAAACCATAAACAATGCAGGAACCAATATGCTGTAAACAAGACATCATATTGCACCGCATGACGTTAAATGAGTGTTCGCATAGAAAACGCTTTGCATTAATTCACCTTTTGTAATATCTGGTCATGTTAGAATCAAAATGAAATCCTTCTCAGCATTGTAATCGTCTAATAAAAAATTATCTGTCGTACTGATGCGCTGTAAAAACCACTCAGGCTTTCGGCCTTTTTGGCTAATTACTGTGTATTAGTGCTCCAAATCATTGTTAATTAAACGATGAACAGTGCTGGAACGGATGTTATTTCATAAATAAAATAGTCGTTCAAATGCAAAAATTTGAAATCACTCGTACTATGTACTTATTTTCTAAAAATTACTACGCATTTGAATTCCTGACTGTGTTTTATTCAACAACAAATACAGGGGCATACATGTATTTATTACTTCTTAAATTTAATTTACTTTGAAGTATTCTCACTTCCTTTGGCAAAGTCATTCAAGTATATTTGTTAACGACTGAATTATATACCGACAGTTATTAGTTACGGTCTGTCATTGCCGTCACAGAAAAAGCACGCGGCTAAGAAATGACAGAGAAATTGCAGCTTTTCACTTACTTGAAAGTACCACAGTACAGGGTGTAACCATACCGGTATTGATCGAATCTCAAGGGGATTCTAATATACCGGTCTTATCGCACACCCCTAATCATTACACATGTTACAGATGGACTCAACTCCGAAAAGAGATGTGCATTGTTGCATGTAGAAGAATCTAAAATGGCTTGCCTAACTTGCCATAAGGATACTTCTTCCATATTTTGGCATTGAAGTGATCAAACCAATGACTCTTGTATTGATGCAAACGCGCAATTACTTCCCCATAGCAGGGCATGTATCCATAAAGCATCTAAGTAAAAAATTCCCCTTAGTTTATAAGATTTTCCTTAGTTTTCTTTATTTGTGTCTTATATTTTAAGAATTTCCTTAAGTAATATCCATACAATTTCTTAGCTTAAAATTTTCCTTAAAGTGCCGATTTTTCACTTAAATATTAAGTCGACATCGGTGGTTCCTTAACTTTTAAGAAATTTTCTTAAATATGGCGTCTGAGATACTCTAAATTGATGAACATCAACAAAAGAAAGGAAATATTGGTAAATTACTGACGAATTTTACTTATTTTATAACATAAATGATAAATTGTAGTTCGCCCGGCTATTCGGCAGTGTCAAAACAATACCGGTGTATCAATGCAAGCGTTGTGTAACACGGAAAAACAACAACAACGCCCAGCTTGTTTTGTTTTTTTATTTTGTGTGGTTCGATGGTATTTATTGATTGGATTGAACACGGACACCTGCTTAAAAGTATTGCTAAAAGTTCTCTTTTAGCTGGTTTCACGAGTGAAGTGATGTACAGTATAATCTGTTCAAGATGCGGGCCGTGAATTTTGCATGATTTCGCGATGTTTTGTTTTGATTTTGAACGAACTGGTTATACAGAAATTCAAGTATAACAAATCGTATGCAAAACATTTCTTTTGTTGAAAGCTGTATTCAAATTGCGATTAATACATGGTGATTACGTTATGTGTAAGTATTTTTGTGTAGCCATGTATAGCTATAAATTATGCTGGTAAGTGAATAAATATTTGATTTGCAAATGCTCATGTTGATTTCAAATGATTGTAAGCCACTCCTATGATCTAAGCATAATTTACAGCAGAATAATATGGTATACATTTCACGCCCGTTCAAACAGAGTTTTAGCTCATTTTGACAGGCAGGCACATTACCTAACCATTGTTTTGGAAAGAACCACTCACTTAAAGAGTCTAGCCTCTTCTTCCCTAAGAAACTGTAAACTTTCTCACATAAAGAGATCTAGCAGATTGAAAGAGACCTAGCGGGTAGCAGGTCTCAAACCCATTACCCTCAATATATGAGAGGTTACACTGATTTCAAGTCAAAGACTCTAACATGTCTAACGAGTTGACCAATGAGACAGACATTTGAGTGATGTAATCTGCATAAAAAAGCAAAACAGAGGGAGGAGGTAAGTTTAGAAGAGAGGCACTCATTTCTATAATCTAACTATCTATCTTGTTACACTGCCTCACACCTCTTACGAGTGGGCAGTGTACTCCTTTATTGCCTTTTTATGAAATGTGTGGTCTTCTGATTGGTCAATGATCCGTAAATAGATATTGATATTTATGGGCAAGCCGTTAATATACACTTGACATTACCTCGTTACTGTACCCTACTTGCCGATGAATTGAATCTACCCTCTAATGTCTTCCACATAGATTTTTTTTGTGGAAGAGCTAATCCCTGAAATATAGTTACAAATACATTTTAGTGATATTGATAAAATTTTAGTATTGGGTAGAAATAACATATAGGAGTCACCAAGTTGTAAGTCCGTCGGTCAGTCACATTTTCTTTGTCTCCAGCATTACTTGAAAACTACCACTTGGAATTCAATACAACTTCATACAATGGTCAAGCACATTGAGAGGAAGTGCAGTGCACAAGAGCCATAACTCCATCTTGACTAATTACAGAGTTATTGCCCTTTGTTACTTTTCCTTGTCCAGAGCATAACTTGAAAACTACTGGTTTGAATTCAATACAACTTGTGATAAAGTGAACCCTCTGTGATAATATATCTAGTGAAAATTCTGTGATTGTTTAAATGTGTTAATGTGTTAAGAATGCTTGATTGTGTGTAAATGTTTTCTTTAATCATATTGTTGACGGCCGCAAGTGAGATAAAAATTGTTAAAATTGTTTATTGTGTAACCATCGTTAAATAAAATATATTGAATTGAATTGAAACCTTCTGTGATAATATAGCCAGTCTGCAAAAGTGATTGATTCAAGTAATACATGTTGCTTTAAGATCCCGATGTTCTCTGGTTCCATCTTGATTTTCATTTTTTGTTGGTAAACCCCATTGGCATTGGAAATAAGCTTTCGAGCTTAATAGGTTATCACTTCCCCCTCCCTGACAATTTAATCATGCTTTCAGTGACATACAAAATAAATATTAACAAAATAATCAAGCAAGTGTCTGTTTTGATGGCCGTCCGTACGTGTTTGGTGGTCTAGAACCAGTACAGTAGATTTACTTACTGCTGTTAAAGCGGTGTTTATCCACTTTGTGACAACTGAGCTTTTGGTCAATGAAGTCCGGATGGACTTCACCCATAAGTTCCGTCAATAGCATACATTCTTGGACCGTAAAGTTTGACGACCTTTTTTTCACAGCCGCCGCTTCCATTTTGACAGTTCTGTGTTGTTGTCTGCTGAAACCTCCGGTTTACTTCGCTATTTTTATCTTACCGAAAAACCCAAAAATTGGGAGAGAGGGGGGGGTCAAAATGTTGACTTTGGATCGACAACTACAACATGACATTTGAAGCCAGACTAAGTTCAAGCTCCAAACGCATATCATAAGTGTAAACCCATTTGTATCTTATGTCTTCACATTATTTCGGACCAAAGCGTGCTTCATCAACGCCGTGACAGCTGAAAATGTTCCTGCGAGTGTCTCCTTTTTGCTGTTTTCCGCCATATTTGATTTTCGCTAGCCTGGAAATGACGTCACAACGTTCCTATATTAAGACGCGGAAAACCTGATTTAGCTTAACAACCGACTTAAGAAATTTCTTAACTGAAATATTTTTCCCTTAGGAAAAATATTGTCATAGTACAATTCTTTGCTAAGATTTTTACTAAGGAGTTTTTTGGATATAAACTTAAGGAAATTTCTTTACTAAGTAAAAAAAAATCCTTAACTAAATTTGCTAAGAAAAAAACTAAGATGCTTTATGGATACGGGCCCAGCTCTACCATTTAGCTTAAACTAGAATTAAGGCATATATTACTTTTAACTTTGGATTTAATCTCAAGGCATTTAAACGAAGGCAGTGGTAAGGTAGCCGGATACGGCTTCATAGACGTTTGGTCTATGTAGCCGGCACTGTATCTCATATGGAGTTAAACAGGGTCATTCTTGAAAACATAATTTGTTTTAATAATTATGTGAGTTTCACTAAAATCAGATAAATCTATTTCTTGTAAGGCAACACTTGTACTTAAAATGTTACCATTGTTGTTAAAAAGCTTGCATCACTTATTATCTACAATAACTCGCTCACTAATGCAGTAAAACAAATAAAAGATAAAGGGAGTTTATTCATTACCATACTGGGGCATGCTGATTATATGTGCATCTTCTTTAAATATTGAACGTTCCTACTAAATACTGACAAATTTCAATCATTGACTGTTGAGAAATGGAGCTGACAAAGATTTCCTCAATGATTTACAGGCAAAAAAGAACTAAAGATCCATAAGTCTATGGAAAATAATCATTTTGGAAATTGCCGACATTCCACATATCTCCTATTTGAACTTGCTCAGAAAAAGGGTGGAAACCAACGGAGTTCTATCTATTCAATACAGTACATTGTATACAGTGGCGCTCACGTTTTTGTTCCGTTTACCTCATGGTTGTTACCGCGTTGAAAACGGCGGGTAAACGCGGTCAATTTCACGCGTTTACCGCGGTTTCACGGCTCATTTCCAAATATGGAAAGAACAGCCGGTAAAAAAGATTAAAAAACGGGTCACTCCAAATATGGAAGCAGTACCCCGGTAGAGGCGTGTCCAAACCAGCAGCCAATCAGAAGATTCCCAGCCCGTTTTCTTTCACGGCTGTTGTCGTTTCACTAATCAATGAACCATATCTTTGTCAGAATAACATTGAAATGTACTTTAAGTGCCGATGTTATTGCTGACCTGCTTTATAATAATAATAAATATAAATAATAAAATAATAATCTACAGTAGAGCAGGAATTCATACGTTGCGTAGACCGTTCCTGATCAATTACTGCAGAGAAACAATTTAGTAGAGACAATGTTTAAACTACCGGACAATGATTAATTTATCAGTATCCCGGCCCCGGATATTTTAATTTTGATATATGTGACACTATGTCCCGTTCAAGTTTTTGTTAACTGCAGCCCAGTACATTATTTCGCAAGATGGGTTGTAGATTATAACATCAAAGTCAGTGATTAATTCGTTGCGGTATTTTGCCGGATCTCGACATGAACAACAACGACAAGAAGGTTGTGTTAGACAAATATCTTAACAAAAGTATTTACTGGTAAGCAAGGAAAAGCTGGTGAAATTTGCATGTTTTTTTTGTTTAATTTAGAAATAGATGGGACAGAATACGAACGGTGACTATTTTGCAAATCTTGTCCATATGACTCCGTTTGTGCACAGGAGGTCGAACAATACCCCACCCACCTATATAGGTAATAAGAAGGTGTGTGGCTATGGTTCGACTACCTGTGCGTTTGTGGAGATAACTTTTGAGTAAGTATCGGTTTAGCAGGACCATACAAGGGGTGCTTAGAGTGGGGGAACCTATGCTCGAGGTATTTTGAATGTACAGTTAAACTTCCCGGCTAAAGCTCAATATAAATCATATTGTTCCACCACCGAAACCTCGAACACTGATCTCGCGAACCTGTACCGCCGTCCCTTCAGATCTATTTCATTGTAAAGTACATCCTTTGGCTCGAACAAACAATGCATTGATAATCAGCTGTCAGACACAAGCCCTGGCGTGTGTTATTCACACTTAGTTAAATTTGCAATTAAAGGTTATGATGTACAAACAGTCTGAAAGTCGCTCACAATGTTTATAGCAATATATATAAGTAGCAGATTGGCTTTAATTTTAAGTTTGTTTTTTTTTCAGAAAATTGAATAAATGATTTAATGAATGACAAACATTTCATACTTTTACATTACATTTACATTACAACACTTTTTAGTTTGTCTTTTAATCAAGGGTAAGCTACAAGTTTATAATATACATGCACCTTTACATGTGTGTACCATTGTACGCGCAATAACTCCCGATGTGGTCTCGATAAAAGATGTATGACGACCCCCGTGACTGACCATGCTGACAAACCTCGATTGCTCGAACTACCGATCCATCAAACCGAAATCGCCGGACCCTTCGAGTTCGAGCGAACGAAGTTTAACTGTAAATCGGCTGTTAAGAAAGCAGGAAATCCTAACCATTTTGATTTGCCTCAGCGAAAACACAACGTTATCCCTGCTAAATTGTGACTATGTCATGCTTGGAGCTATTGACACGACACACGTCAAAACATTAACCACGAAGGGAACCAATGTTGGTGGTATGTGATATTTGACAATCAACAGGTGGGAAACAGTTTTTAGAGCCTAAATATTAACTAAAAAGAAATGACAGTTTCCATAGAAAATATATTTTTATACAAAAAAGAACAAGTTTTATCAAAAATGCTAACTTAAACTGGTTGATTTTGATGTTTATATTAAAGAATTTTTCTAGCGAAATTGATCCAGAACAAATGTATCTGCTGCTGTGGGGTCACAGAGCTGCATGCGCGGCTATCACTACGTTTGCTGTAAAAGCATTTCATCGACTATCAATGCTGAATATACCTTGACAATTATTTCTTCATCTGTTTTTCTGTAAATAGCTTTTTTTTTCACCAGCATAAGGATACCGCCAGCAAAGGTTCCACCACTCTAGACATAGAGTACACAAAAAATGGTCACTACAGCCAGAAATGTAGGTGTCTTGCATTTATTACGGATATTAAGCTCATGTTATGTTTACAAAATATTTGGAAAGCATTGAAAATAATAATTTCTACTATACTGGTTGGAGACCACCAGACACGGACGACAATCAAACCGGACATTTGCGAAGATGCTTGATTTATTGTTCTAATATGCCTACTGTATGGTTTATTTCTATAAGTCAATTCGAGTGCTTTATGTAGGCAGAGTTTCGGACATGAAAGTAGCTCCTTCCGACTTTTCTACTTTACTCCTGTGCACTAAATTAAATCAAATATATAGAAAAAGGAATAATATTGTATAAGTACATCAGTCACATGAAAAAGTTTTGTTTAAGAGCCTAAATATCATTTTTCATTACGTCAAGTAGCCCTTAGAGTACCGTCCCATTGCTTTCCTTTCAAAATGTCAAGAAATTCAGCATTCACAGTCAGTCATGCATTGTTTTGATTCCGGGAGACAAAACAAAGAATGAAAACGTTTATGTCATCACACTGACGTCATTACTCCACATTAAAACGTTCAAAAGTTTAAATTACAGTATGCATTTAATTGATCTCCTTTGTTCGGTTCTGAATCTTACATCTTCTGCATAATGTCACAGTTAGTTATTTTTTTACATTTCATGTATTAGATGATTAAAACTAAAACAAGTTTGTATAATATAGTGTGTTATCTTGAATGGTTGCCTGTATAGATGAGTGAATTCCAACAGCCACTATGTATGCAATTTTACACATTACTGCCGAACTGAAAAAGGTCCGTAGTAGTTACGATCATTTTAAAACATTTCGGCTTATAAGATAAGAATCAAAATAATTTATGGCTTTGTCCTAGTGAATTATTCCGCCAGGCACACCGCCTCTGGGGGGGGATGCTTCAATTCCGATAAAGCACTCAAAGTCATAGATTATTTCCTAATTAATATTTACAGTCATATATATTGTTGATCAAACAGACACTTGAGTGCAAAAATGACAGTATAATGTAAGTATTAATAATTTGATCAAGAAATCTCACTATTTTGTTAGTCACTGAAAGCATGTTCACATTGTCGAGAAGAAATTGAAAATGACATACTGTGCATGCTCAATATTTCTGTGAGGCCCGGCAAATAAAAATCACAAGCATGACAAGTTTAACTTTTTTCATGAAATTTCATTTAAATGTATCAAATGATTGAAACATTTTACACAATTCAAAAGCTTACATCACAAAAAATAAAATATTTTTAAAAATACTGTCCGGATACATGGTACAGTTGGGCAATATAATTAAGCAATTTGGTGACCTCACTACCAGGCCGCAAAAATATATAAATGATCTTTTCCTTGAAGTTTTCTTTTGGGAGAAGAACCTAACTTACTTCGGTTAAAAGTTTGCTAGATACAAAAATTACCAGAGTTATTGTAAAATATGTTTAAATAGCGTCCGGATGTAGGACTTCAACCAGTACTGGTATGAAAAATTCAACTTCAGGAAAATGCTGTTACACAATGCAGAGCTGAAAATTATAATTTGGTATTTGACAAACTGTTATGGACATTAGGGTTCATCAAAAGGAAAACACGAAAATCGACACCACGCTACAGTATCTGACAGTATATTTCCAGTGGTCACATGCTGCTGTTACAGAATCAGTAGAATGCTAACTCAGTTTGTCTTATTATGGGCGTGAAACATTGATAAAACATTGAGACATAATAATATAAATATGATAAATTTACAAATTTTCTTGTCTTTTCGGGTAAGGGATATAACCTACATATCCATATCTTATGATCAGACCGTCAGATATATGGTAAAATGTCAGGTTTTAATAGACTTTTAGTTAACAGTTCATAAACAATTGTATCCCTGTTCAGTACTCATGGTACTGCCACTACTGGTACTGTGGTTTGTTGTTCTAATGTGGTGCGTAGTCCTTAAGTTGTGCATGTACGATTTCCCTTAATTTTCATAAATTAATTCTCAGCTCGCACATCTGGGTACTGATAATTTTTGCAGTTTTACCTATTCTCGGCTTTGCCGTGATGTCATACTTTTGAAAACACAGAACTATTATAAAAACAATCTAGTTTCAAGGTAAACAAAGATCGTCAATTTCTTGGTTATTATAATTATTCAAAGTTATAGATGCATAGAGACCAGCGATGACAGCCGAGGAGTCACCTTACCTGATTAATTGTGGCAAAATGAGGCATTTTTTGCCATAGGTTCTTTTTTGAAATTGTATTTATTTATCATTTTGCGTTCATTGAACACATAATCTTTGTTTCGAGAATTTAATCTGCTAGATGTAGGGAGTGCCCCTTTAAGCGACATAAGTACTTACATGACAAAAAAGCCTATAAAAATTGACCGCCACTGCCAGGCATTTCTTTCTGGGGGCTCAAACTGGCGTGTTGGTTACTGTGGAAGACAAACAGCTGTACATTGCAATATTTAACATTTATATGCACAAATGCAAATTTAAAGCATTTTTGTTGGTATATATATCGACAATGAAATAACCAAGTATTTTTGACACAGGGACTTTAGGGTTAATAAAACATGTAAAAGTTACGTCTGTTTACCAGCAAGCGTCCTTCTAAGAAGCAATTTAAATCAAATTTTCATCATACAATTTTTTTAATATGAAAGCAGATAACTTTACTGTAGCAAGTTTTTCTATTCCGACCTTGGATAAACAATGAAATAGCTGTACATGGGTGAAAAGTGTCTGATAGATTTTCACTTGCAATTTCAATTGCTCCCACATGTTAGAATGAAAAGGTCTGGTTCTCTAACCCGCCCCTCCCCGCCCACTTTCCTAATGCAAACATACTGTCACTTTTGGTATAGTGGCATCTGCGTTGGGAGTAGGGTGAGGGTCAAAGTTTTGAATCCCAGCAGTGGTTAGATCTGATTGTCCGGTTGCTGAACCGACAGCTAGTTAAATAATGGTTAACGTATGCATCTATATAGTCCTGACTGACCAGTGTCTGGTGTTAAAGTATAGAGTTCGGCAGGTAAATGTGCTTTAAGAAGGTGTTACAAAAGTCAGAAATGGTTGGTCCTTTAAGTAGGGGCGATGCTATACTGAAATTTGTTTTCGAAATGATGGAAGGAAGTCAATTGTGTAGAAGGATTGCATGGCGTCATGTACATGTTATCCCTCTCTCCCTGACCGGCCAGACAGGAACTTTTTGGGGTGACTCTTCCTTTCAATGTAAAATAACATTAATCAACACCATTCTTAAATTCACAGAAATCAGTGCTACATGTTTTTCTTAAAACTGTTTATTAACTTTTGTGTATTCTGTTTTTTATGATATTTTATTAAGAAATGATATTTGATTTATAGTAAAATTTGTATGTAATACTGTGGATATAGCGAAATCAGGATATAAGGAATATATTTTCTCTGCCCGAGATTCTTTCTTTATTTTACTTTTCTTATGAAAATGTTATATGGATATAACAAACTCCGGATAATGATATGGTACCAATTAGTTTGTTATAAACAAAGTTACCAGTGTATGTCCTTTACTTTTCTATTGATTTAGTGTCCAGTGCCAGTGGTATTAGGTTAATGTACCAATAATATACTTGATATTTTCTGAAACAGTCTTTATTTAAGTGATGGTCTTACTGCATATTGCTTTAGGTTTCCTTAACTTTGTGTGTTGTCCACAGCTTTTAAACCCCTAAATTCAATATACACGCAGTCACCCTGTACATTTTGGACTTGATGGTATGTTGATTATTAAACAATATTTATTTGCCAAAAAATAGTGTGCACTGTTGAAAATGATCACAATTTTAAAAGTGAAATATTTTTATCATAGTCGAATCAGAAAAGCAGAAATTAATGTCTGGTATTATTAAAGAACTTGGGTTTTCAACCAAATGCTGCAGTTCTGATAGCTGTCATTTTCATTAAAAAAATAGTAGAAAAAAGTGGTCTGTACATTATTCATTGGAACAATTAATCTTATCCTCTTGTTTTAAGAAATGAAGCTGGTCCCTCATTAATCCACAGCCTATTCAAGTTGTTTTATTGCCTTAGGCAGTACTTAAACCTTTGCTTCAATTTCTCCCTTATCAGTACGCTATGTAAGATTACATAACATAGATATGTCAGAGGGGCCATAAAGTACACTATAGTCTCAATTTTGAGCACTGAACCATGATTTTACTGAGATCTTACTGTAATTAGTTTAGTTTCTACTTATAGTTATTCAATATTCAAGGTCAAAATTCAGGCTAACTGAAGAACTATTGGTCAGCGGGACGCTTTATTTTATATTCGCACCATTTGTTCAGTTTTATTGAAATGCATTTAACAGCTGTATTTCATAATCCGTTTGATTGAACCATAGTTGAATTGTAGAATTATTTTTCAAATTGGAAGTTTCTGATTGAAAATCATTTTTGGAAGTTTAAAAACTTAACTAAAGAAGTGTTGTTCTATGGGAAATTTTGAGTAAATATCAGATATCAAGTGGTAAAGTCTTTTTTAATGAGTTCCAAGTTAGACACTATGTAACATGATGTAAAATATGACAATCTTTTTTTTATTTAAATAACAGTTCAATCATTCACGCAATTTAAGTCCAGATATGTTTAAGAGTCTCAAAGAATTAGAAATGTCAAGGATTTCACTAAGTACACAAAGTTTAAACACAGAGTAAGTATTTTGATTTGAATCTATAAAATGCTGCTCAAGGTTTATAGATCTCTGATATTACATCTGTCATTTAAGGGAGTTTAATAATATGAAGACATTTAACAATAAATCACACAAAATAAAAGATTTTACTTCAAAATGATGGCCAGGCAGCCAGAATCAGCCTTCAGCTCGAAAAGTCATTAGTTCATACTAATTCATTTTAGCTTAAAAATATTGTATATTTACCAAACATTACAAGTTTGAATAAATTACTTTGCATTAAACATTTCCTAATACACTACATAGACAATCTACTGTAAATCCTGTACATTTTGATACCTGGGTCAACATATTTGTTAAACATCATAACCATTTTTTCCAAGCAGCTTACGAAAGCTCAATATACAGTACCGCCTGCGTTTAACTTTTCGGGAAAATAACCGTTTTTCGTTCGTTTACCATGCGGTAATCGTTTAACCGTGTAACCGTTAAACGAGAATTCCCTTCTGCGCATGCGTACCGTGAAACGTGAATCTACATTTGCGCATGCGCCGCGTGAAACGAGAAAACGACATTACGCATGCGCATATATATTTTCCTCGCCATTTTAGGGCATAATCAGTAAAGCTTTCACCATTCGTTTACATTATTCTCAAGGCTTTACCGTCCAATAAATTCGGTCGAAATAGTGACCATCGTTTCGGAAATGTTCTAACTAAGAAAATGACTGGTCACACTATAGTACATTTGATTTAATAAAAAAATGTTTAAATTTCCAAATTTCGGAAATGTTTAATTTTTAAGTCAGTTTACACTTCATATCTACATTTTTGGTTTTATACACTGGAAGTATCATCAAAATCTTAAATAAATTAAAATGTTACAATTAAATAGATACTATCATGACCAGTTACGCTAGGCCTAAGAAAAGGGGTTGAGGAGCTGTACTGGTGATGGGCGGAAATTATTCATTATGATTATGATGTAATTAAGAATGATAAAAACTAAAGTATAAGCAATAATATTGTGTCACACTTAACTAAATAACTTCAGCCAGTAATCACTTTATTGCCTCATGCATTAGTCACTTACTCACTTAGCTTTAGCTGTAACTCACTGCAAATATTCCCTGTAACAAGGGATCCAGTATATAACATTCCTGATTTAACTGATAATCTACAAACATTTGAATGTCAAATAAATTTGAAATCAAGTGAATGACCAGAATCATGCAAAGTATTTCTGCAATAAACTGGTACCTCTCATGGCTATCAATGGGCCTAAAAGTAACGATAGCAAGTTGCTTATAGTTCTAAATTATTCTTCATTTTAATTAAGAAATAATAAATATCTCCCTGTATTTTATCGTTGAATAAATTATAGTCAGGTATTTGGTTGCGTAGTATGTTTCGCATCCAAACGACTTTCTTTGAAAACTATCCCAAACTTTATTTAACGTGTAGTATAACTTCATTGTATCCATGAAACGCGAAATACAATTGGACGCACTTGTTTACATATGTCACGTCATTTACCGCACATTGTCCTTGGAGAAACTTGCTGAATTTTTATTGTTAATTAAAATTTGGCTTTTCCCTATTTGTTTATATAGGAAAAGCAGCCGCTTGTGTTAGAATGTAATTTTGGAAATAAATAAAAAGTGATAAAGTTAAAACTTCATTTAGATTGTTTTATAGTCACCGGTCAACCCTAGGATTTTCCCCGGGCAGAGTCTGTACATTACTATATGAACCCTGTCCTGGGTGTACATGAACTACGAAGACTTCTCTCAGATTCAGGTTTAAAAGACAGATGCAAATGACCGGGAATCTAGGTACGAGATCCTAGCTCTTTCACAAAATAGTCCCCTTGGTTTTTTGTGTGTCCAATGAATTTTACCGAACTACCGATACATGCGAGACTTTCTGTTTCAAACCAGTTCATCTCTATGTGGTATAAAACACTGAAACTTCTAGTGCCCTGGATGGTATTCAAACCAGGGACTTCCAGATTGGTATTCCAGAGCGTAAACCACTGCACCACCAAAATATTTCAGTAAAAGAATCAGTACAGTATTGCATTTGTTGTAAGCTTATAATTCTTATCAACACATTTACCTACTCTTCTCTTGTAACAAAATCAGTTAATTTCAAGGTATGATGGTATTAACCTTTTCCAGGTGTATGTATCACTTACCCTGGTAACTGTACTGATCATTGACATCACACTGTAAAACCAAGCTTCATATTCATGTTCAATGTAAAATCACACTTCTTTTAACTGATCTTTATATTTGGATCCATAATTCAATCATATAACACACTGGACTAGTAAGCCACAATTCACCAGATTGATCTCCAGCTCCATCACTGACATTAATACTATTAGTTATCTTGCGGATGAAGACGTTAACCCGGGGCTGCATGTTCTGTTGTAAAAGAACCAGTAATGTCTGTAGTGCCAGGACTCTCATTGTATCTGGACCATACCCATAAAAACTAGACCTATCACTAAATGTTATTAATACCCCTGAAAGAAGACTGTTTATAACCTGAGGAAATTCGTAGTAACAGAATACCTTGCAAAAAAAAATAAAATAGATATTGTTCTTGGCAATAATTCTGTAATTTGTCAGGATAGAGTAATGGTTCTTGTACACTGCACTTCCTCTCATTGTGCTGGACCAATTTATGAAGTTGTTTTGAATTCAAACCTGTAGTTTTCAAGTTATGCTCAAACAAGGAAAAGTGACAAAGGGCAATAACTCTTAAATGAGTACAGATAGAGTAATGGTTCTTGTGCACTGCCCTTCCTCTCAATGTACTTGACCATTGTATGAAGTTGTATTGAATTCCAACCAGTAGTTTTCAAGCAATGCTCCAAACAAGGAAAAAAACAAAGGGCAATAACTCTGTAGTCAAGATAGACTAATGGTTCCTGTGCACTGCACTTCCTTTTAGGTGTTTGACCATTGTATGAAGTTGTATTGAATTCAAACAAGTAATTTTCAAGTTATGCTCTGGACAAGGAAAAGTAACAAAGGGCAATATCTCTGTAATTAGTCAAGATAGAGTTATGGTTCCTGTGCACTGAACTTCCTCTCAATGCGCTTGACCATTGTATGAAGTTGTATTGAATTCCAACCCGTAGTTTTTAAGTTATGCTCCGGACAAGGAAAAGTAACAAAGGGCAATATCTCTGTAATTAGTCAAGATAGAGTTATGGTTCTTGTACACTGCACTTCCACTCAATGTGCTTGACCATTGTATTAAGTTGTATTCAATTCCAACTAGTAGTTTTCAAGTTATGCTCCGGACAAGGAAAATGCAACAGACCGCCTGCCCACCCGACCGACCAACCACCGGGTGACTCCTATATACCCCCTAAAACTTCGTTTCGGGGGTATAATAATAAAGTAACATCATGACACAATTGTATAAATATAATATATAAAGTTAGCATAACTTATTTTAATGCATCACAAGAGCTGTCCATAAGACAGCGAGCTCAACTTTCTCTGTGTTTACCAATAAATAAAATGTTTGGGCAGTAAAAGGCAAAGACAAGAATCTGTGTATTATCAAAGTACAAAGAATGACCATAAAGAACAAGATATTAAGTCAAGAGTAACGCTGAACACTACAACAAAGTTTTAAATTAATACTTCAAGTGGTAACTGATATATGTGCCCTGTATCACACAAGACTTTGAACTGATAACTATAAGGGAAGCTTCAACAACAACAACAATCATGTTCTTCTTTATGATTTATAAGATCATCAACATTTCAGCTGATGTGTCTGGAAAGTACATGTATTAACCATGTTAACTATAAACTAAGATTGGTGTTGAAAAGAACACTTGTGTCGCCCTCTTACACTTTGTCAAAATAACCAATAATTTTGTGACAAAATCTAAGTACAAAAAAGGACATAACTCTGTAACCTATTACTGTGACCTTACTAATTTTGTGGCATCACGTTCTTTTTGTCATTAACAATACAATTTGAAAATTTGATGTTAAAGCTGCTCGCTCTCAGATTTTGGTTAAAAAATAAAGATCTCAAAACTGCATGTAAATAACGTATTTTAGAACATATGGTCATATAAAAAGGCTCCAGCATAAATTTAAGTCCGGTATATCTCTAAATTTACAAAAATAAGCAAACGCTTTTGAAATTTCAATATAAACATGTTAAGTGGCAGTTCCATGTAACCAACATTTTCAATCAATTTCTTCCTAGATTCTTGCTTATATTTCGATTCTGGACAGTCTTTCATTTTATTCTAATGAATAAAGTGTCAATCTTTAAAAACAATAAATCAACAGTAACTGAGAGCAAGCAGCTTTAAGAAATGTCAAAGTTATCAGGTTATAGCCAATGTTAAGTTTTCGTGACACAATCAAAAAAGTACAAAAGGGGCATAACTCTGTCAAAAATGACCTTGACATACAAAATTTGAGTACATTACAACCCTTACGTCATTAGCAATGCAATTTGAAAGTACGATGAAGAAATCTTAAGAAATGGCAAATTTATAGCCAACATTAAGTTTTGGTGACAAAATCTAAGCACAAAAAGGGGCATAACTTTGTCAAATATGACCTTTACCTACAAAATCTGGTGGCATGACGACTTTTTTATCATAAGCAATACAATTGGGAAGTTTGATAAAGAAATATTAAGAAATGGCAAAGTTATAGCCAACGTTAAGTTTATGTGACGGACTGACCGACATTATATTCTCTTTCAAAATTTCAAAGCATATTCTGACCATTTGATATTAAATTCACAGCTAACATTTCATCACCATTTCCACTGCAAATACTTGGAAATTTATCTCATGTATTGGGCATCATTGTCAGGTGTTTCTAGTGAACTATTTAAACTAGATGCCCACGTGCAACATGTCGAGCCCACCATATGTCAAAAGGGCTAACTCCTAACCAAGCAGAGATGGGTCAAAATACACATAAATATTGGATGTAACATGCATATTGTGCCACAGAAAAGTGGTCTCGATTTTTCTCTACGGCCAATAATAAAAAAGTTACAATATAAGCTATTTATAGTAACAACAAAGGGAAGTAATTCTAAAAACAAGGGTAGCCCATGGTGGTGAACATTTGTACAGAGTAACATCAAAATCCCTCCATGCACGAAGAAATGCTCCAGACAACTTAAGATATTCTTGACTTTGAACTTTAACCTCTAAGTGTGACCTTGACCTTAGACTTAGAGACCTGGTTCTTGCGCATGACACTCCGTCTGATGATGGTGAACATTTGTGCCAAGTTAAATTAAATCCCTCCATGCATGAAAAAGATATGCTCCGGACAGTCATTCTTCAATTTGACCTTTAACCTCCAAGTGTGACCTTCACCTTAGACCTAGGGACCTGGTTCTTGCGCACGACACTCCCTCTCATGATGGGAACATTTGTGCCATGTAACATCAAAATCCCTTCATGCATGAAAAAGATATGGTCCGGACAAAATCGGACGGACGGACGCAAGCACATACACCGAACCGCCAAAAGTTACAACTATATCAGGCTCCTGCAGGCGGGCTCGACAAAAATTTAAATCTTTACATACAACTGCCCTAAATTTTACACTTTTTCTGTTGTCTTCATTAAAAATCAGTATCTAATCAATATTCTAATTTGACAATACAGTCAAACTTGTGCAAAAGGTCACCTTTAACTAGAGGTCACCTGCTGACAACAGCCAGTCAGAATATCCCCCATCCAAATTTGCTCTTTAAAAGACTGGGAACAGCAGTCACCTACTGTCTGCGGTCAGTGGTCAGTGAAAAAGCATCCCGTAATCGGGACTGTGATGCGAACGCCCACTGAAATTTTAACAGCTGGCTTTTGTTTCTTGTAAAGTTGTTTGCACCTCAAAAGACGGGCGCAATAAATTAAGATGCTTTTGATAATTAGAAGAGGTTCTAACATTTAATTGTCACCTTCACATCTGAAGCAAACACATGCAATTAATCAGATGAAACTGTCCGGTAATTACTGAAAATCAGCTCTTTTAATTGCTTGTTTATTTGATGTAGAATATCTTCACAATTTGGAGTTGCATTTTACATTGTGCAACTAAATAATTGTTTAATTCAGCTTATTAATGCATTCACGTTAAAGCTGCTCGCTCTCAGTTACCGTTAAAAAAAGGTATTTTTCAAAAAAGTTGACATTTTTATTCATCAGTATAAAACTAAAGCCTAGAATAAAAAAATAAGCAAAGATCTAGGTAGGAATTTGCAGAAATCGATTGAAAAGGTTGGTTACACGGCACCGCTACACTATAATGGTAGTGTATTTTTCAAAATTTAGAGATGTACGTGACATGAATTTATACTAGAGTCTTTTTATAACACCATAATGTTCAAAAATACATTATTTACATACAGTTTGAAGAAATTTATTATTTTACCAAAATCTTAGAGCGAGCAGCTTTAAGTGAATTGTT
This sequence comes from Saxidomus purpurata, assembly GCA_022818135.1. Lineage (NCBI taxonomy): Eukaryota > Metazoa > Mollusca > Bivalvia > Venerida > Veneridae > Saxidomus > Saxidomus purpurata. The sequence goes on from JAFMSR010000578.1 coordinate 37,994, forward strand.
TGATTTATTACAATTAGACTGAAAAACACGCAGTTTATCTGGCAATTAATTGATAATAAAACTTGATTTGATAAACAATGTTTAGTATGATGGAACTATATCAACTGTCTACATCTCCGAACAAAAGTCACCTGTTAACAACAGCCAATTTTGTGGTTTCCACTGAGCCGCCGTTGTTCATAAGTTTGACTGCATGTGACAAACTGATCGGGTTACCCGAAGTTATTACTCCATTTCTCGAAGTTAATTATTCCAGCAATTATACGTAATAATACTGAATCACCAAATCAACACAAAACCTTGCATTATATCTATGAGTACAAAAATGACGCTGAGTCGCTCTTTGTAGGTGTAGTGCATTTCCCCATTATTACCGTCATCATACATTTCTACTCCAGCATTTTTTTTTGTTTTATCTTGGGTGTTTTGCTCTATTTATGTCTTCTTGAATCTCTCTACTTTTACAAATAATTGCTACTGAAATAAAACATCCTTCCTGAAGTGTAAGTTCCAACAAAATCTTCAATTCAGAATTTCCAACTTTTTAACTCTTTACAGGTTGAGGAATCATCACAAAAAACATCATTTTTCACACTGCAAGGGTTGACTGTTTTCCTACAGTTTTCATATGTTGGTGTTTTGAACTTCCCTCATCACTGCATGCTTGTGACACTTATTCTCATCATACTCACAGGCATGGTTTCTACAAAAAATAAAGAATATCGGTATGTCTATCATGTCTCTATTCTAAAAATCATTCAATTTGCATAGAAAAGCAGAATAATTTGCTACCAGCAGAGTAAAGGTTCAAAACTTTGATAACATTATTTAGATAAAAATGTGTACAAAGACACAGTGTCTCAGGTAAAAAGCCAAGTATAAGCTATTAAGCACAATTTCCACTGCTTTCTCAGATTCAGCAAAAAAAATTAGACACAATCCCTTCTTTTAATAGTGCTATAATTTTGTTGGATTTAATTTTTTTAATAACACGGTTCAACTATGCTTTGGGTCAGTGCTATATGACAGAAACATCTGGATCTACACTACCTTGCTTTGTGATACTGTAGTTTATAAGGTTATGCAATCTTACATAACATACTGATAAGGATTTCAATACTGCCTGGGGCAATCAATAATTTTTAAAGTGCAACAATAAGAATTTAAAGGTCTCATATTTCAACAACAGGACCTTTATAAAACAGAGGAACAAAATAAAAATGAATTATAGTGTAGGCTCAATAACTAGTATGTACTTTTCTTTGAAAGGACAATTTCATATGCCAAATATATAAAAAGTCAGATTTCATATACATTTTGTTTATATAATAAATCAAGTGATTTTTTTGTCTAAAAGGACACATATACTTGCTAATATTATACCAGTGTGGTTTTAAAGTTATTTCAATTTTGTCTGCTAATAACAGATAATTCATGAGAGTTATTTCTCACATTATTTTTAAAAGTAAGCATTGTTCTAGACATTCATGGTCAATCTGAACTTTATAACTTGAAAAATCAAAATAAATATACCATTGTCTTCATCTAAATAATATTGGGAATAAATTACACCTTCCATTAAATGTATTAAAGGCACTGTGTTAAAAAAGAACACAATAAAATGGTGGTTTCCTACAATGGCATGTACTGCACAATTTTATGACAATACTGGTCATTAATCAGCAGGTGGCCAAATTTTAATTGCCCCTCAGGGGATTGTCATACTGTCTGTCACACTAATCTAGAGCAACATGCCAACTACTGTACAAGCATCCACTTGTTTTATTTATTTTTCTTGTGAATTCTAGTAAATGTACATCTAGAAACTGCCAGTCAGCAACACATAAATAGTATTTGGTTTATTTATATGTGAGCTAGGTGCTTGACAATTTGAAAAAATATTTTAAAAAGCTAAAAAAAACCACCCTACATTCAAATTTTAGAAATGAAACTTTAATAGTGAAAATAAGGGATGTACATGTAGTAATAAGCATGTAGTTATTAGACTAAGTGTGAAACATTGTGAAATGAAGCTAATAATATACATTAAATTTACATGTTTCCTTTCACCATATAACAAAAAAATTTAAAAAAAAAATTTTTTATTTGTTTTACTAACATGATAATAATTGAGATAAACTGAAGCATCATAACTTTCAGAAAGTTACATTTATCACTGCATTAGGTGCATAAGAAACATCATTTAACCGTTTAATACCACTCTGGTAGAAAGTGTTCCCGCCTTTGTTTCCAGCACAGATCATGATCATTCTGCCCGGACAGAAACCCCTAATATTTTCGTTTGAAAGTTTTTAACAAAAGCTGAGAAAAATTAATTACTACCTTTACCTAATTTGACTTGGCAGCTTCTAAGCCGAGGGATTTTCCACAGAAATGATGTCATATTCACCCGTATTCAAGGAGGTCTGAAAAGGAATATGTAAAACTTGAAATTTTAACAAACTGAGTAACAATCCCCATACACATAATTGTCATGCATATATAAGCTGGAAATAATGGCATCACTTCCAACTTCTTTGTTACAGGGGTATAGTAAACAGAATTCTGATGTGATATAATATTAATCTATGGCGTTTTCTGCAACATCCCTAACCATGGTAAAAATGAAAATTCTGATGACAATCCATGACAAAAGTTTTAAGTACCAGGAGCACATTGAATACTCTTCATTGTCTTCTATAGAAAAATGAATTTACAGGTAGAATAATGAATGATAGAACAGTGTTTGATGTATACTTTACTTTCATTCCTTTGCCACTGTAACCTCACTTAACACATTCTCAGAACACTTTTCCTATTTTTTGCAATATCACCGTTAAAAAAATAATGCGCTATACATGTACAAGACTTAATATAATGTAATGCAGTTCTTTTGATTTACAAATAAAAAGCAATGTAAGGAATGTTTTTCATACAAATAATTGCCAGTTTCACCGGTAAGGGATTGCTCTTTATAATGTAAAGGCTACAAGTAATTTGAAATACAAAGTGCTCCAGGGACTATAAATTTTTGGGTCATTTTAAACGCCTGGAATATTCCGAAATAAGAGGTATAATTGATTTGTGTTTCAATCTAATGTGTGGCTACCATTTTCACTTTGAGGCTCCAAAAGGTATTTTTGGCTGCAGCATCTTGAAGAATGCAGACAAAACATAATTATGATGTCAAAATGATTGTAAAGACTAACTGAAAATACTGGGTTTTATAATCAGTTACTACCACAACATGCAACTGGGGCTCCCTGATAGAAAATGAACTTAGTACACCTAGGCACGTCCCTTTCTTGGGCAAAGTAGGGCTCAACTGTAAAAATATTCATCAAAAGTCTTCAACTAAAGTAACTTATCATTTGATTCAATGAAACAAAAATAAAGATTAACTCTTAGGCTGAGAGTTCCATGAATGGTGGACAGAAATTTAATTTACATTTCATTACATAAGTAAACAATTTAAAAAAAGAATTTAATCAATTAATATTTTCATTTTCTTCAATGACATTACATCATAAAACATGACTGTGTAACATAGAATGACTGTTGTAAAAAAACTACATCGTAGGACACTGATGGTTGGCGACACAGCTATGCTGAATACATCACTATGGAACTTAGGGGTGTCAACACTCCTGGTTGTCCGACTTTCATAATTATGATAAAGAGAAAAAATAATTTTGAAGGCAAGTTTCATCATATATCATATGCCATAAAAGATTGATTTACTGTAAACCTAGAATTGTTCTCGGCTCCATTTTTTCGCATTGTATGGACACCGTACATTTACACGACTACAAAAAAATTAATTAATGCTCGCGTTCCATCGGTATCACGAACTCTGTGAATATTAAATAGCAAAATCCTTTTCTAATGCTTAATTTTAATACACAGTGAGCAGATATCGCAGTCTATTGCGTCAATATCAACTTTGGCAATTTGAAGCTGATTTCAAGTTCACAACAAAAGTTGATTTATCACTTATCTTTTATATTACATCACGGTACGACTGTGAGCTGTAATCGTGCACGGAATTAATGAATTTGTATATGTATTTTCATTCTAAAGTAAGCATTCAAAATGTCATAAATTTCAATCAGACGAATTACGATCGTTTATTCTATATCTTTTTTATATATCCAATCGTGAACGTTTATTTGCAACACGTGAGTGTACAATATATTACCATATTGGTAGCACATGCAAACAAAAAAATCCTGTATTTTTCCCATATTTGGACGGTACAACAGTCCCATGTTAAACATACAATAAAGACCAAAACGTGTGAAAATGATCCAAATGAAAATCGGGTGAAGTATTTGAGAGTTCTGACCCTTTTAACGGCAAGTTTAATCGTCTTGATATCAGGATTATTTGTCGTTTGCTGGTTAACTCAAAGGGGTAAAAGTGCAAGTCATGCCAATGTTGTAAGACTTGGATATTTTCACAAAACTTATCGCTGGTATCTTTTATTGAAGGAACAAATAATATTTGCATTCGTACTAAGCTGGGAAAATACAGAAAAGACAGAAATCTATATTCAGTGAATCATTTTTGATTTAAACTATATAATAGAATAAAAAGGTTATTTAACATTGTCCTGTACAATACGAGATAGCTGGTAGCTGGTACTCTTCCAAATATATCTCCGTATTGTATGTTTAACTTAATAATATCTATCATACAATGTGACAACTGGTCAATGGATGCACAAAGTAAGTTACAGTCATTTTCATAAGTCTCATTTTCTTGAGACCCCTTTAACTGCGGTCATTAAAACATTTTTTAAATTCAAAATTCATGATAATATCAATTGGATTAATAGCAGAAAACATGAATTTCTCACTTGTATTGTGCGATATCAAACAATGCATTCATAGTCTAAATATTGGCTCTCCGTTAGTCACACTTTTCTCACTTGAACAGTGGATGTAACAGTGGCCTGGTAATCTCAGTTATTCAATACAGTAGACATCAGACTTCGCGAAAGTTGAAAAAAATAGCCGGACATACGGACCTGCAAGGTCCAAACAGTTGCCGGACTGAATACAAATCTGCTGGACCGAAAATCAAAAAAGCAAAGTTTTAAGTAAAATAATCATGTTAATTTTTAAATGTTCTTTAAACTCTCTTTTTTTCATACTGTTTTTCTGGGCTGAGCGTTCATGGGGAGTCATTTTTCTATTTTTCCCGGTTCTGTTCCTTCATAGAATCACAAGGACACCATTTTGACCGAAGCGATCCAAATATCGACATTGAATTTATGCCGGACAGTCGGTCCGTATCCGGATTAAAAAAGCTCGGTCTGACTCGAAATCTTTCGGACATGTCCGTCGGACCGACGAATTTCGCGAAGTCTGAGACATAATTTGTTTTTGTACCGTTTAACAGTCTACTACTTCCTAAATGCCCTACAATGTACAATATGGGAATTAAAAACATACATTGTTCTGTCCGGTACCTGTTTTAAGGCACAACTAACAGAGATAACTCTTCAAAAAATTGTAAATTCAACAAACTGACCAATATCGCGGATACTTGCAAATTGACGAGGTGAACAAAAAATTAAGATGAAAAGCTAGAAACTTTTTTCATTGTAAGTAACGATTTTGCGACTAATTAAGTTTGCGGATCGACTGTGTTGCGAATTTCGCTTACTTAAAACGAGTGAAATAATTTCTAGGTTTACAGTATTACCAGATTTTTGCAAAATCCCCGGGTTTTTGGACAACTCACTGGTAGATCTATGTTTTTAGCAGGAAATCCTGCATTTCAAAGCTTTGAGGAAACATGCGTCACTAATCATCATGATCTGCAAGCTGATACATTTAAAGCGTCGCTTGTTATGCACTCATCCAATCACAACACAAGAGGTTTCCGATAATTTATCACAACATCAATGCATAATTGCATGGACATCTGCCAATCGATGTGTAAATTTGTTTTTTGCGCTGTTACAAAAACATCAAATCTTTGAATTTTGTTAAACTTGACTGAATGATTTAATTATCCACTTATCATCTATTTGAAAAGTTAATGAATCACCACTTACTACCCTCTGGGCAATTTACCTAAGATGATAGTGACAATTAACACAAACTCTTGTCAACAAATTAGTTAGTTTCGTCACCTTATCGACTGTACACAATACAAGTACTTCTTCATTATCGATATCACGTTCTTTTGCCAAATATCTTTGCTTCTATGTGCACGGGAATACCTCTGAAGAAACTTGCATAGAATTCGGATACATGCTTTACAAGTACTTAGCAGTAAATCATATTTAAAAACACAAACTCGTAGGTACACCCGCACAAACTTGTAGGATTCAATGCTAAGTCATGGAAGCCAGAACTACAATACGCAACACAATAAACATAAGCTATGAATAACTATGAAAGACCAAATAATTATGCTATTATGCAGCTTATTTTTTTGTACCAGAATAAAGAACAAGATAATACCAGTTTAATATAGTGGCTTTTTTTTAACTTCAGACTTGTCAGTTTTTGTGATGAACAGATGAATGGAAATCTCCTTTGTACTCTACATTTACGTAGTGACAACCCTTTAAACTCATAGCGCCACTTCAATTACATTTATGTAACAACATTTACACAATATCTATGCTTACCATAACAAATAATCACCTGTTTACATCAAACGATCAGATTTGCAACATTCCTGCTACCATCTTTTGCAGCTTCCGTTAAATGTTTATTGTGCGGAATTCTGCGGGCCTATTTGAGGACCGAAAATGTTCACGAATATATCATGTGGACTTTAAAATCGATTTTGTCATAATAATTATTAGTACATGTATCAATAGTTATAAGTAATCGTCAATTTCCCGCACATTTAATTTCAACGACAGGCTTCGTACCGCAATCAGAAACTCGTCAAACAAAGACTACGGTATAAAGGTCGTTGTCTAAACACTTTCAATATTCTAAAAATAAATAATCAGGCCCGCATAATACCCGTATAATAAACTGGTCCATCCAGCCTCTTTCTTGGCTGCCTTCCCCCCCCCCAAACGTTTCACGGTTAGAGTCATTCTGATTGGCTACACGGATTTAACTAAACTGAAACGAGAACCGTTTACGGTGCGGTAACCGTTAATCGGTAATCGAGAACGCGCGGAAGTGAAACGCTGGCGGTACTGTAGGTGTCCAAATGATGGTTCGGTGTATGTGCATGCGTGTGTCCTTGTGAGCGAGCTTGCGTCTGTCTGAATTAAGTTTGACTCGGCTGTAACTTATCCATGGATCAAAGGAATATTAAATAACTTGGCACAAATGTTCAACATCATGAGACGTACTGTCATGCGCAAGAACCAGGTCCCTAAGTCTAAAGTCAAGGTCACACTTAGAGGTTAAAGGTCAAACTCAAGAATGACTGTCCAGGGCATTTCTTCTTCATGCATGAAAGGATTTTGATGTTAATTTTCACAAATGTTCACCGTCAAGAGACGGATTGTCATGTGCAAGAACCAGGTCCTAGATCTAAGGTCAAGGTCACACTTAGAGGTTAAAGGTCAAACTCAAGAATGACTGTCCGGAGCATTTCTTCTTTATGCATGAAAGGATTTTGATGTTACTTGACACAAATGCTTCACCACCGTGAGACTTAGTTTCAGTGTGCAAGAACCAGGTCCCTAGGTCTAAGGTCAAGGTCACACTTAGAGGTTAAAGGTCAAATTCAAGAATATATTTGTCCCACAGCATTTCCTCTTCATGTATGGAGGGATTTTGATGTTACTTGGCACAAATAAGTCCACCACCATGAGCTTCCTTTGTTTTAGAATTACTTCCCATTGTTTTACTATAAATAGCTTATATATTGTAACAGTTTTATTACTCGCCGTAAGAGAAAAATCTAGACTACTTTTTTATCTGGTACAACATGCATGTTACATCCAATATTTAGGTGAATTCTTGACCTATCTCTATTTGGTAAGGAGTTAGTCCTTTTGACAGCTGGCAGGGATGACATGTTGCACGTGGGCATCTAGTTTAGTTTTTTAGCAATTTGCTTACACTTTTGCCTCTTGTGCAGATCAAAATCATGTAGTCTGATCATAACCTGCACTGTTAACTATTCAGTCAGTAAATTTTCAGTATAATGTATAAGTTATTAGTTGTAAGACTTAAAACAAAATGCAATTGATAATTTTTCTTCTTAAATTTATTGTAGAAAAAAGCGTCATGTACATGCAGTGATGAGGAAGTTCCATAGACCAAGATATGAAAACAACAGAAAACAGTCTATCATTGCAATTGTTAACTGAATGATTCTGTGGTGATCCAGATGGCTGTACTCAGTTTAGAAGATGAAGTTATTTTGTTATTCATCATATTACCTTGGTGATGAGACTTGACATCATATGCATAAGTAGATTTTCCAGTTTCAACGGAATAAACAAACAGGAAGAAACAAAAGCATCAAATGAAAAGAATTGATAATTGAGGTGAGACAATGGAACACTTGATGTATGACAACATGCAGTTAACATTAAAGAAGGAGAACTTAACTGAGTTTACTCATATTTAGGAATTCATGTACATTGATTTTGAAGATGAAGATAAGGAAAGAACAACAGTAAAATCAGCAAATTGATAGCTCTAACAAACATCATTTGGCCAGACAACATCCATGTGGATACAATCCCAAGTTGCAGCTGAAGTGATAATGCTTCGCTAGCTGTGAATTTTGTTCTTATAAGAAGTCATTGAAACTCTAAGACATTGGCTGATGATGAGAGAATATAGCACCGAAAATAATGTAATTAATATATAATTGTAATCACAGCATGGTGAATACAAGCAAATATCAATGTCGCACTTTCATGAGTTTGATAACAAATGGACGCATGAGAACTTTTTCCATTTTTCAGGTTGTAACTTTTTAATGCATTGAGAGATTTTGAATTGAGTTTTGGACAATGCAAAAGGCAGTGCTTTAGCAATTTAATAAAAAATACTATTTAGGCCTGCAGTACATAAGTATTAGATTTACTACAGAACTAGAGTACTACAGTGACATTAATAACTATGTTATTGGTTGCTCAGATGAGCAACGTAAATGCAACTCCAGTTCTCTTGAAGAATAGATCTTCATTGCAGCTTTCAGTCATAATCGTCTTGTGTATGAAAAACAAAAATAAAAAAGGAAACACTGAAAGAACAGGACTGTTTATTGTAGTGGCTAATTTTCATTCAGTCACCTTCAAACTAACTTACCAATGTCTAATCTGCTGGGAAATGTTTCTATACTCCCCAGTTGCACAAATTATAAAGGGCATACCCGGTTCAGCTTATCTATCCGTCCTATCCGTAGACTTATGGAACTCCAATCCCTGAAAAACTCTTGGTTCGATTAAGTAGTATTCACAGAAATGATACGTTCCATGCCTTGATGTACCTAGTCCATGTTTCTAGTAACTGAGTCAAGGTCACATTAATGGGCTTTATTGTAAAATATTTTGCACTCTATCTCCAGAAACCCCTTATCACAATTGAATGATATTTCACAAAATAATAAATACCCACGCCTTGGGTCACTACGTCGAGCTGACGGTGTTTAAGATAATTGAAGTCATTATTCCTCTGATTTTCTTAACCATCTGGTCAAAATATCCTACACAGAAGAGATAAATAGCATGCCTACAGTCGTTGTGCATAGTCAGTATAAGCATCAAATGTGTATAATTAAGAATACTGTGTCAGTATAGCGTTCAGAGATGGGGGGTTTTTGGGGTATTCTTGCCAACCGGTGATATTCTATATTTTATTATGCTACCTTGAGGTGGGGGTGTGGGGCATTTTTATAGTTGCCGCTTTGACTATGGTGTGTTCATCCATTCCTTTCTCCCTCATTTATTCAGGACCTTTTCACAGCAACTACTGGCGTGTTCCACTTGATCGATCATTTTCACAGTTATACAAGTCTGGGAAGCTGTATCGGCTACCTTACGCTGCCTTCGTTTAAATGCCGCGAGATAAAATCAAAGTTAAAAATAGTACATACCTCGGTTCTAGTTTTATGTCATAGTTACACCCCATACTGTGATATTTTCAAGTAAGCGAAAGCTGCAATTTCTCTGTCATTTCTTCGCTTCGTGCTTTTTGTCACAAGCAATGTTAGACGGTAACTAATAACTGTCACTATATAATTCAATTATTAACAAATATAATTTAATGACTTTGCCGAAGGAAGTGTGAATACTTCAAAGTAAATTTTATTTATGAAGTAAATAAATGTGTCACTATATTTGTTGTTGAATAAAACACAGGAGTTCAAATACGTAGTAATTTTTAAAAAATGAGTACATAGCACAAGTGAATTTTTTGCATTTGAACGAATAACTATTTTTTTATGAAATAACATCCTTCCTGCGGTGTTCATCGTTTAAAAACAATGATTTAGAGCACTAATGCACAGTAATTAGCCGTTTTTTAGCCCATCAGTACGATAGATAATTGTTTATAAGACTATTACAAAGCTGAGAAGGATGATATTTTGATTGTAACATGACCAGATATTACAAGGTTAATAAATACCGCAAAGCGTTTTCTAACGCGAACACTCATTTAACGTCATGAAGTGCGGCATGACGTAATGTTTCGACATATCGATTCCTGCATTGTTGTGATTTAATATAGCATAATTTTCAATTCTTTGTAAATAGAGACAAAGCATTTTAGAATAAACGATGAAATGATGGCACATATTTATTATTACAATTTTCTTGCACGTCTATATTCAACTTGTAGCAGTACATTGTAATTGTCATTGTAACTTGAAAACACAAAATGCAATTGGACAGAGTTGTTTACATACGTCTTTAAATACTTACTTTTGGCACCTTACCTGCCTCTGATAAAGTACTGTATTTTATCAGAAAAAAAAATAAACAACCTTATTATGTTTATACCACTTGTATTAGTATAACTCATATTCTAACACTGTGGAAATTTCTCCTATATATAAAGAAGGATTTGGGCGTGATAAAACTATGGAAGTATATCCTTCCTAGAAAGTCAGAACTAATGCAGCTGCTGAAATTACACTCCTTGTAATTTTCACACGACATCTACGTGTGTGCATGCATAGTACGCGCTTGCATTGGTATTGTTGTTAATGGAATTCATCGATGTAAAAAAGTTGTAGTAAAATTTTCTATACTTCCGGTATTGCCCGCAATATCAGACCTGACAATAATAAGACAATATAAAGCGCTTTTTGAGAAGTAAAAAAAGAACAGCCAAAATTTCACGAAATGCGCTTATAATGCCCGCAAAGCTACAAGTTTCAAGACAGCGACTTCATGAAAGTGCAACCAAGCCGTGCCCCATCGAACATGTTTTGTTTAGATTAACGGTTTAGAATGAAATATATTTTATTTTTAGGTGATTTACACTGTTATTATGTCATGTGTGTTGGTAGATATACAAATTAATCACTCAGGCCTTCGTAATTAGATTACTACGCATTTACACTCCCCCGCAGTGATATACTTACCAGTATATCGCCCTAAGTGAATCTGACCCCTAAATATACCACGGACCTATGCATTATATCGTGTATATCAGGTCCGTGATATTACTATACGTTTTGCAATTTGTCAGGATATGAAAGTCTGGCAAGAGCACGGATTCCTATAGTAGTTAGTCTCGAG
>JAFMSR010000579.1:0-49665 GCA_022818135.1 Saxidomus purpurata
CGTAGAATATCCAGTTAGAACAGATTTCGTAGAAATTGAACCCCTGCTTACCCAATTGAAAATCGAACCCCTGCTTAGCATTTTCAAATAACGAACCGTAAAACAAGAGGATATGCATTATGATATCCGTGATGTCGTTGGGTTAAAACTAAGTTGACTTTACTCTGACATGTGTACGTTTGCAAAACGTTCCTTTTGTACAAGTTCAAAGTACTTTATTTAATGAATTTAAACATCTGAACCCCGTCTTACCTACATATATTTGTGTCATCCCAGTGCGCGGTTGCTGTTTTAAAGAAAATAAGACCTTTGACAGACATTTAACTTATAACCGAGGCTTTGTTTTTCAAGTGAGACGGCTCTCGTGTGCATTCTGATATATTTCCACGGTATAATAGAAAATAATGAAGAAAAATGTTACCGGAATTGACAGAATCCGCCATATTCCGACGCCCCTTCTTACCCAAACTGTCACGTGGTACGCACACCCTGTCCTGTAGATTTAATAAGCGTTTGCATTACAAACGTTTTATATACGTTAAGTATACCTTGTACTTATTTGTATCGTATAAATGAATAACTCACCTCAAACCTTTAAAATAGCTAGAGTCCCTTTACGATTTTTAGATCCTACGTCTATGTAACAAAATATAACAGATAAATGCTATCTTATAACCTCTATACTTACAAGCTTTGATATACAAATGGTGTTTGTGGAACTAAGGGAGATAACTGAGTAATTTCGTTACAGTCCAATCTACCTCCCTGAAGTTTTTGATATACTTTAATGCGGAAGGATCCGAACGAAATGTCTGAAATACTGTAGTATACTACACACAGAAGTTCCCGTGATGTTGTGAAATAAGTTCTTTGCGTGCCATTTAGGCATTTACTACCATATGCTATCACTTTGAGTTCCCCATTTGGTCTTGCAAAATAACTCCCTATGTCGTGGTCAAGGAAGCATCCATTTCTTACACAAACTGACTTGTGTCATTGGGAAATGTGACAATGGGGGCCTGTGTCATGTATTGAAAAAAATCTTCTGACCACTGAAAACTGAGATTTTTCTTGGCGCGATCATTGAGGGGCTGCACTTTCTCTGCGTACCCTTTCATTAATCGTCTGAATGTAAACCCCAAGAATTGCTTTACTTGTATTTAATTTATGGGAGAGGACCAGTCTTTAAGCACTTTTATCTTTTCTTCGCTCACAGAAATACCCTCCTTGCAAATATGATAACCCAAGTATACAACTGGACATTTCGAACTTAATCGGAATCGTAATCAAGATTTAGGGACATCTCAATGTTATTCCATCTATCATACATTTTCAATATCGGATATATTACAAAATTAGGCCACAACACTCTGATCAAAGCGTACATTTATTTCGGCTACATATATTAATCAGTTAAATTATCTTGGAGACCCATTAAATTTTGTTTAAGAATATGCAGTACTTTTCAAGGCATAAAAATATTGTACAAATAATGATTCATATAATTCACAAGTGAATTTCCAAATCCTTCTTACGACATGATAAGGATACACAAATATGTTCGGTCTGAGATACGAGATGGTTACCCTATACTGTAACGCCGTAGCTATCTTATATTAAGAAATTGTTTTCTATCTTCTCAAATGATTGTGATATGTTGTATCTTCTTAAGTTTTATGCTATTTTATCCACGTGTCATGTTGTTATGCCAATTTCACATAATATCAAGATCACACGATGCTTTGACAAGATGTCATGTGAATTCAAGATGATAATACGTTAATTGGACATACTAGCACAGTTTTTAACATGTTTTGTGAAAAAGTTAACACTGTATTTAGACAAGATAGCTTGTCAGTTTGACAGGATAGCGTATCATTTAGAGAAGTAAACGTGGTATTCAGACAAGATAGCATGCATGTTTCACATAATATAGCAACGGAATAAGAAGATATCATGTGAACTTGACATAACAACATGACACATGGACAAGATAGCATAACACTTAAGAAGATATAGCACTTCTTTAACAAGATATCACAATTATTTGAGAAGATAGGAAACAATTTACACAAGACATGACGGTCAGTTAACAAGACAACTATAAATTTTTAACACAAGACTGCTACGGCGAACCATACTGTATGATAAGTGTGGCTATGGCTTGTTCCGCACAGCGTCGACTTCCTACGTCTCCTTCGCATTCGCAAGCCTTTCCTGGCTAACTGCGGGGTCGTATGAAGGGGTCTCGGTTAGAATAGATTTTTGGGCAAATATGAGGCAGTCCGCAGGAAAGGGTAAATATGTGCCTAGTTGGTTTATAAGACCAAATGTCTGGGCATCGTTAAGATGTCACATGAACCCGCTTTCAATGTGACGAATAATGTCGTTTGCATCTACCACCATTTGTGTGTACAGTGTGTGATAGAAACAGCGGCTGGAGTAAAACTGCTGCTCTGGTTCGTTGTGACAGGAACCGTCTATTACGCGTGAAAAACTTTATCATATTTAAGAATTATAAAAAAGTATTCGTTCATTGAAAGCATTTCATTATATCAATAGAAATCGTAATTATTTTGGAGTCAAATCTCTCAAGATCTCTATCCCAGTCGCAATTTCTTTCCGCAATATCTGTACTGGAACAAAACCATCGTTTTGGAAAACAAAATTTAGTAAATCTAATAATGATTTTCTGTCTTTAAAAATTATCATAAATAAAATCATTGACATCGAGTAGGATTAATTATAAACTTTTATAGCTGTAAACATTGTTTTCAGTAAAATTCCCGTCTTTAAGGCTCATTTTTATGATATTATTTCCATTTATTGTGTCGCCCTTTCGGAGAAAAGGCGATACATAGGGATCGCTTTGTCCGTCCGTCCGTCGGTCCGTCCGTCACACAAACTTAACGTTGGCTATAACTTTGCCATTTCTTACGATTTCTACATCAAACTTTACAATTGTATTGCTTATGACAAAAGGGTCATGATGCCGCCAAATTTAGTAGGTCAAGGTCATATTTGACAGAGTTATGCCCCATTTTTGTACTTAGATTTTATCAAGAAAACTTAACGTTGGCTATAACTTTGCCATTTCTTAAGATTTCTTCATCTAACTTTCAAATTGCATTGCTTATGACGTAAGGGTTGTGATGCCGCCAAATTTTGTAGGTCAAGGTCTTATTGGACAGAGTTATGCCCCTTTTTATACTTAGATTTTTGCTATAACTTTGCCATTTCTTAAGATTTCTTTATCAAACTTTCAAATTGTATTGCTTATGTCAAAAGGGTTGTGATGCCGCCAAATTATGTAGGTCAAGGTTATATTTGATAGAGTTATGCCCCTTTTTGTACTTAGATTTTGTCACGAAAACTTAATGTTGGATATAACTTTGCCATTTCTTAAGATTTCTTCATCAAACTTTCAAATTGTATTGCTTATGACATAAGCGTCATGATGCCGCCAAATTTTGTAGGTCAAGGTCATATTTGACAGAGTTATGCCCCTTTATGTACTTAGATTTTGTCACAAAATTATTGGTTATTCTGACAAAGCGTAAGAGGGCGACACAAGTGTTCTACTGAACACCCATCTAGTGTTTCACATAAACGAAAACAAATGGAAACATATCTAGATCTGTACAAATGTAAATGTATTTCACCAAATATTGAACTTTTAATCTTTCGTTTATTGATATATAATATAGCGATGCTAGAGTGAAATAGGCAAAACATGTTATATTGGATACGGCTCGCTCTTATCGGGACGACAGCATAAAATCGATACTACATAGGTGTATGGAATGATATTGAGGTAAAAATTACACAATGCCTGCTTACTGTTACAATTTACTCATTGACACTGCTATTGTGCTTATTGGTACAGTCACTATGCATGCTTGCACTTTCATCACGCTTGTTGACAATTACACAATGCCTGCTTACTGTTACAATTTACTCAGTGACACTGTTATTGTGCTTATTGGTACAGTCATTATGCATGCTTGCACTTTCACCACGCTTGTTGACAATGATACCATGCTTGCTGGAAGTTACAACTTTTATGTTGTTTAGGCCATGATGCCTTTTTCATATTTTCATTTAACTGAATGACAGTGCAATCTAGCGTAATGGTTTATTTCATCATGCTGTGGTTATCTTGGTTAATTTGTAATGCATCCAAGAACAAAATACACGAAGTGATCAACCAGTATGGAAAATGTTATCAGGCACTAGGCAAAATAGAACTAAGCATAATGTCATTTCAAAATTATAAGTCACATTTTGATAACAGGGGGCGCTATGTTCTAGTCGTGTTTTTCCGTAATTTGAATAATTATTTGCCGGAAAGATTATCGTGGATATCCGAATATGTATAATGTTAAAAAAAACAAACAGATTTCCACTTTCATTTTCACTATATTTATATAATGTCAAATCCTTCTTTAACACTCCTGCCCCTCAGTTACAACACATAACATAACTCCTTCATGGGAAAGCTGGATGCTAAAAACACGGCAATTTCCCCTCCCATTCCGAGTTCCTCAACGGTGTGAAGGCAATGATGGCAATTGACTATAGTGCAGACTGGCGCAATAGCACTTCCGACGGTATACTACTCTACTATGCCCAAACAACCTATTGAAGTAAATCCTGGGTGAGAAAATACCAAGGTCCCTCCTGGGGCTCAAACCCCGGACCTCGTGATCTGAAGGCGGACACTCAACAAAGTCGCTAAAGGGTTAACCCAACAGCAAGGCTGTTGGAAGTGGCCTATAAACCGCTAGGCCGCCAACTTCAGTGAGATCCTATAAACCTACAATCACTACACTTCTCCCTCGTTTACTTTTCAGAGGTAGACAGCTCTCCAGATTGACCCTCAATGCTCCCGGAATGAGTCCGTCAAACACTTCTGACACCATTAAAGTAAATCCTGGGTGAGAAAATACCAAGGTCCCTCCTGGGGCTCAAACCCCGGACCTCGTGATCTGAAGGCGGACACTCAACCACGTTGCTAAAGGGTTAATCCAACAGCAAGGCTGTTGGAAGTGGCCTTATAAACCTACAATCACTACACTTCTCCCTCTTTTACTTTTCAGAGCTAGACAGCTCTCCAGATTGACCCTCCATGCTCCCCGAATGAGTCCGTCAAACACTTCTGACACCATTAAAGTAAATCCTGGGTGAGAAAATACCAAGGTTCCTCCTGGGGCTCAAACCCCGGACCTCGTGATCTGAAGGCGGACACTCAACCACGTCGCTTAAGGGTTAACCCAACAGCAAGGCTGTTGGAAGTGGCCTATAAACCTACAATCACTACACTTCTCCCTCTTTTACTTTTCAGAGCTAGACAGCTCTCCAGATTGACCCTCCATGATCCCCGAATGAGTCCGTCAAACACTTCTGACACCATTAAAGTAAATCCTGGGTGAGAAAATACCAAGGTGTCTCCTGGGGCTCGAACCCCGGACCTTGTGACCTGAAGGCGAACACTCAACCACGTCGCTAAAGGGTTATAACCCAACAGCAAGGCTGTTGGAAGTGGCCTATAAACCTACAATCACTACACTATTTACAACAGAGACAAAACATAACTTGTATTGGTTCTTCTCCAGTTCTAGTACTCGTCTTCTACGTCAATTTTTTATTCCACTTATAATAACGATGCGATTAAATTTTGTCAGTAGTATAGAAGAGACATCGAGAAAATTTTTAAAAGGCGATGTATTTCTTCCAATAATAAAAATATTGTCTGTAAATAAAGCTTGAAAGCTACATAAAACTTACCAGTTCAGGTTGCAATTTATAGAGTAATTGAAACAAAGGGACACAACTGATGGGAAACGGTTAAGGTAACAGCTAATTTAAGTCCGTCATAGGCCGGAGATCTTTCGCGAAAACTACGAACGTGCGCCCCCTGGTATCAAAATGTGATGTGCAAATTTGCAATTAACATTATGCTTACTTTCAACTTGCTTAGTGGCTTATTGCATCTTTCATTTTGTGTGGTCACATCGTGTGTTTTGTTCTAGGAGCATTATAACTGTGCAATGTTGAAATATCAAAGCTTATATACAGTCCCGGCATGTTGAAATATTTAATTACATTGCACTGTCATTCAGCCATATAGACATCAGGGACTAAACACCAAACAAGTTGTAACTTCCAGCAATCATGGTATCATTGTCAACACGCGTGATGAAAGTGCAAGCATGCATAATGACTGTACCAATAAGCACAATAGCAGTGTCACTGAGTAAATTGTAACAGTAAGCAGGCATTGTGATATTGTCAACAAGCGTGATGAAAGTGCAAGCATGCATAGTGACTGTACCAATAAGCACAATAGCAGTGTCAATGAGTAAATTGTAACAGTAAGCAGGCATTGTGTAATTTTTACCTCAATATCATTCCATATAGGTGGATAAGCGAGTTTCATATCCCGGTTATAGAGTATTCCTGGTTATGAGGACTGTATATTTCATGTGAAGTGACATCAATACACCCAACGGCTTCGGGAATTTTGATGAACTTCCTTGATGCTGGAAACAACAGACAAGATCGCGTTGCGACCGATATCAGTAGTGATGATGATGGCCGGAGGCGACGATCTGATCATGAGCGGCACCATGCATTTATGACAAGGCATTTGCCGCGCATTCTCAATGAACTTAGTCTCCCAGAGGATTTATTTCATAATACATGTACGGTTTGGACTATGTTTGCTTTTTGTGTTTCTCTGTAATCCTGAATATGCCCGATATTTACCATTAACGTGGTAAAGGCGACAATTTTCAACCATTTCATAACGAGGAGATGTCCCCCATTCTTCAGCTGTGAATTGTCCGATTCAAAATCAGATTATGTTTCCGATTAAGTTGGAAATGTCCACTGAAGTCTGAAAGAACTTGCATTTCGCTGTTTTAAGAGTTGAATTGGCTTCCCATAAATGTTGAAAAACCATGGCCAAACCTAATGCACTTTTGAAGTTTCTACCTGGTATAATGGGGTCATCTTCGTTCAAATAATAAGTCATGCATAGCACGTTATATCATCTTTTGAAAGGTAAAACTCGAATGAGATAAACCCATGGGCATCCTAGCAAAGTGAAAATGACCCTTCCGGGGTACTGTGAAGGCTGTCTTATTCTGGTAATTATCAGACATATAGACGAATAGTAATAAGTTGGTTGTAACATGTGATCCTAAGTAAGTACCAATGTAAATGATCAATAGCTTGTTTGTTTGGCTCATGAAAATCCAGAGTAAATCTGAGTTCTTCAGATGTTTTTCTCACAATGCAGAGCGGGGCGTAATAAGAACTGGTTCTAGGTTCTACGATTCCCTGTTTTGTCCATTTTGTCTACTTCCTCATATACTTGTGACCTGATAGCTATAGGAATACGTCTGGACGGAACCCGCACTGGCCTATCTTTTAAGTATAAATTTCGTGCTCTACAATATCACACTGGCCAAGTTTCGAATTTAGCCCTATAAAAATATTTCTATATTGAGAAATGAGCCTCTTGACCTTTGACCTTTGTTCATTTCCGTCAATCAACGGGATTTTTTTCATAACTGTAACTATACACGTCCCATCAGGCGATGCCCCTAAAAAGGCAAAGGTTTTGACACAAAAATACCACAGGTTTTCACGCTAACATAGCTACTTTGCTCATATTTATGTATAGCCTCCTTTTCATACTTAACCCCATGCTGCATTGGCTCAGTGTCTTTAAAAGTTTGTCCTTGTACAAAAGATTTTGCAAATGTACCAAGATCTGTACGATTGGTCGCTGTACATATGCGTTGAAAGTTGGATGACTGACTTCGTTTTTCCCTCTCCTCAAACCACTGTTCATTCTGACTTTGTCCTCGTGTTATCAGTTCAATTTTGTCACAGTCTTTTCTGAAAATATTGGACAGGTTTATAGCTTTCAAAAAACTTTCTTCATGTGTATTTTCAAAATAATCATGATCCCCAGCATAAGCCCTCATATTAGCTGGTCCAAATGTCTGGAAAATTGGCGTCTTTGAAGTTCCTTTAAAATTCATACAAGTATTGTAAAAATTATCATTGCAGTTTTCCGTGTTTCGAAACTTTTGGGGTCTAGGGTCAAAGTCTTTTATATCACAAATATATGCGAATTCTACATTCAAATCCCTAGCTTTTAATGAAGATCCGGTGTGTTTTTTTGCTTTATGGAATGACTGAAGTTTCTCAGTGCACGAAACTTCAACTTTACATTCAGCACATTTGACAAATTTACGGCAGGCATACAAAACAGTTCTACTGTGCTTACAATGACCAAATGGGCCTTCTCCTGCTCCACATTCACAATGTGCCATATGAATATAGCCATTTATCAACCGTGTAACTAATCTTTTTTTCAACTCTGCTTTACAAGCACTGCGAAAAAAGCCCAGGGAGTCAGTAGTGAAGGCACGTAGATAGAGTAAAAATTTCTCTTCATACAAGTCTACAACCTATTGGTCGAACTCCACATTATATCGCCCGAGGTATTCTCTGGCCTTTTCTATAGATACTGAAGAAAGATTCATGTCAGAGTTGATATCGCTGTAGGCTGTGGTCTTGGGTAAAGCCATGCTGAACTCAGGCAAAATGTCATCATGCTGTTGGAAGTTCTGGTTTCTCTCATAAGCATCCAGTCTGAAAACAAAATAAAAAATTGATAAAAAAATACAACACATAGACAACACTTTAACTACATTAATATCAAGTTAAACTATTTACCATTTAGACAAAAAGAAACCAGTGTTTACCCCACCCAATCTCTTTCGCCGAGCAAGATAGAAACGACTCATGTAAAGTTAAAACTTGGAACTAAACTGTTTTAAAACATTATTTCTGTCTTGAAATGATTCAGAATGAAAACGAGACTAATTAAATAAACAACAAGTCAAGTACATGTATCTTAAATGAACGTCTACAAAACATCAACAACAAAACTGACAAATCACTTAACCTCTAGATTAATTCTTTTTTGCGTCCGGATAACTTCGCGTTTCGACGTCGAAGTTCTGTCCTTAGTTGGCCTAATGATAGATAACTAAATTTAGACGCCATTCTACGCAATTTGAACGATTTATTTCAAAGAATTTTCAACGATTTTAACTTTTACTGTCGATTAGAAGAATGCGGAAGTAAATAGGACCTATTCGACTACAGCGCCGCCTATCGTGCACATGTTTAACAAGGATGGATAACTGACTAAAGTCGCTCAATTAATGCCTGTACACTGTTTACCAATCCCAAAACAGACAAACACGAAGAACGCTACTACACATAACAATTTAACAGCAGTAAATGCGAGCGCGCGTACACTGTTCTATACAGTGCTCGAATGTTTAACAGTGTAGCACATTTTTCCGATAAGGGATAAAGGTTAAACACTGTCGGTATGCTAATTTATGAAAAATAAACGCAGTCTGAAGCAGAAAATTGAACATTTTTGTGGATATAGGTTTTATGTCGGTTAATCATTGCATTTCTGCGAACATGTAATTTAATTGGGGATTTCAAAGGCAAATATACTTTAGATATTACTCCGCTTCGAACTTTTTCTTTCAGCGGAGTTGCCTGTGTTTTAGAAACGAAGTAACGCCAATATCCGTTTTAAATATTATTCTGTTCTGTTCTGTTTCCTCTCAAACGGCTGTATTTCGACAACCGTCCCAACGAGAAAATTTGGTCGGAATCAAGTCACCAGAGACATACACAAAGGTCTATTTTGTAGCTGTCTGTCTTAGTTACCTCCCTTTATTGTTAAAAACTTTAGCGTGAAATGATCTATATCATGATGATTGTTAAAGTGTATAAAATTTTGATATATTTATGTAAAATTCCAGTTACGAACCAGAGTCTAGCTATTGGTTATATTGAAAAAGTATTTATTTGGTAAATAAATTGTCATATATAAATTTTAATTTAGTTTTGGTCGTGGTCAGTAATTTGTTTGTATTGCATTGGTACATGCGGCACTTTCTTGTCCTTGCCTACTTCAAAGAGTTTTCTCAGCAATTTTCTGAGAGTACTAAGGGGGGGGGGGGTCCCCTGGTGGATCCCCGTATTTAAGTAGGGCTGATAATTTTATAATGTATTATTTCAATAACTTAATTCTATTTGTCGTGAAACAGTTCGAATAAATATATCAGCTTGATATGCATTACAAGATTCAGCTTGGTAGTTTATTTATCCCGGAGATACGTAAGTCAGATATACCCGAGTACGAACCTCGGGGTTGTAGTCACCCCGTTAAGTGACCTTGTCCTGAGAGTTTAAGTAATTATACGACTTTACCCCCAGCAAAGCTATTCAAAAAGTGTCCTCTTACGGTTGTAAGAAGACACTTTGTACACGTTTGTATATACAAATAATCTTGTTATAACCGCATGCTTTGCACGTCCTTTTTGATAGCGATAAGCAAGAGTTCTAAAAATGCTTATGTCGCTACTCTGAAATCTGTAAGTTTAAAATTAAAATCTATGTAAAATGTAATGAGTTCAATTTTTTATTTGTAAGATTATTCTTTTCATTTGAAAAAAGGCGTTATTAGACTACATGCATTTCTAATATACCTGCTGGAGACCAGTTTTAGCCCACAACTCATCGGATTCGTTACGTCAGATATTTTTAGAAGACTGAACCAGTATTGAAAGTGGCCTTATAAGGGTGTTTCTCTTGGTGCTCTGCCTTCTGCAAAGGCATTGAGTACATACGTTTTTTGGTTCTCAAGGTTTGCTTTTTATATATTTATACACGAGCATTTTTGTGTTTTACATACCATGCCTTTTGTTTCCATTGCGTGTGTTAGAGATTCACCTAGCAGGGATTACTTTTATTTACACTGTCCTGTGACTTTGGAACATGGTGGGGGTAAGAGTGAGGTTGGGTGCGCACCATAAACCGGTTTAAGCTCCCCAGTGGTGTTTTTGCCACTGACCGTTCCAAGGCGGTGCCCCACTGTGTTCCTTTTATTGTTCGTTTTGTCCTCGTGTGTTTGCTTTGTGTGCTAGTGTGTGTTGGTAGTGTATGTTTGTGTGTGTACATGATTGTGTGTGTGTGTCGTGTGTGTGTGTGTGTGTGTGTGTGTGTGTGTGTGTGTGTTAGTGCTGTGCACTTCTGGGTGCTGTGGGGCTCGTTTTGGGGAGGCTGCGTTTTTGGTACGTGGCATTCCCTGTTTGATATTATTTTTGTTTTTATAAAAAAGTAGAAACGTAACACCTATATAAATATTAGGGTAAAAGATAAAATGTCGGCTGTGAGAACGGAATGGATTTTTTTTGCCTTATTTTGAAGTGATAGTACAAAGATGTTACCTAGTTATCGCCAGTAACATATTTGTACCAGAAAACGTTTGTATGCAGATATTAATACAAACGAGTAAAACGAACAGTAGTTAAAAACGTCACACAAATTGACAGAAATCCAAAAATCCAATGTTTTGTGAAAAATCATTGAATAACGTAACGATTATATCTTTACTTGCACGCATGATATTGTCGTAAACTTTTGTGTACGCATATATCTATCACATCACTATCACATTATCCTTAATAAACTGTTGTCGTCATTACTTAGTCTGATAACAAATAAGCAAATATCATTTGTGGTGTTGTGGTAACATACAACCAATTCCGTTCATTCCATAGGTTGACGGAAATAATATGTTGACAGTCAAGGCATTTTCTGATGTTTTGAATATATGTTTTCGTTCCAATCCGTATGATTTTACTTTCTCAAAAATACATTTGTAAAAGTCAAAGTTTGTATAGCAATACAATGACTTTGCACATTATAGGACAGTCTGGCCTGTTTCGTCGGGCTCTTAAGGGTGTTTCTCTTGGTGCTCTGCCTTCTGCAAAGGCATTGAGTACATACGTTTTTTGGTTCTCAAGGTTTGCTTTTATATATTTATACACGAGCATTTTTGTGTTTTACATACCATGCCTTTTGTTTCCATTGCGTGTGTTAGAGATTCACCTAGCAGGGATTACTTTTATTTACACTGTCCTGTGACTTTGGAACATGGTGGGGGTAAGAGTGAGGTTGGGTGCGCACCATAAACCGGTTTAAGCTCCCCAGTGGTGTTTTTGCCACTGACCGTTCCAAGGCGGTGCCCCACTGTGTTCCTTTAATTGTTCGTTTTGTCCTCGTGTGTTTGCTTTGTATGCGTGCGTGCGTGCGTGCGTGCGTGCGTGCGTGTGTGTTGGTGGTGTGCACTTCTGGGTGCTGTGGGGCTCGTTTTGGGGAGGCTGCGTTTTTGGTACGTGGCATTCCCTGTTTGATTTTTTTTTTTTTTACCCAACTATCCTTCCGGGGAAGAACCAGTTTCCTATTCTCCGCAAGAAACTGCTAATTTCTCTCATGAAGATACATGGTGGGTAGCAGGTCTCGAACTCATGACCCTTAATCTGAGTGGTCATAGTGATTTCAAGTCAGCGACTCGATCCACTCGATAACGGAGGCAAACGTACATGCATAGCGCATTGTGTTACTTAAATGTATATAATTTACCTTTTAAGAGTGGCCCGTGAAGTAATCGTCTATGCCTGCAAGCGCACACTTGCTTTCCAAATATTCTTAATTTACTAAAACAGACTAAGGAAGAATTCGCCTTTTCCTTCGAATACATCGTTTATTTGATGGTGTAAGCACAACCACTTCATTTGTAGTCCCGCTTAAACAAGGGCGGATTCCCCGTGCAAAAATTTCATTTAAACAAACAAAACAGATTAGGCCGATACTATATTATCTGTAGGTTCAGCACTGATTTATACGTATAAAAATGACTTTTTTTCACACAAATTCAATACATCCTGCAAGAAATATTCCAAGAATCATGTTTGCTAATCAAACGTCGTATAAGTCAGATACATGTACTCGTTTTGCTGTAAAAGTGTCATCTTACAACCGTAAGAAGTATATTTTACACACAAGCGCAACCAAATTGTCCTCGGCTTCGCCTCGGATAATTTGGTTGCGCTTGTGTATAAAGTATACTTCTTACGGTTGTAAGAAGACACTTTTACAGCAAAACTCGTACTGTATCTATTACTTATACCCCCGTAACTCCCAGTACAGCTTCGGCTGCAATTGCATTATTCTGAGCCGAACTCGAGGGTTGTAGTCACTACACCCACGGGGTCGACTTGGGACGTAGCTATTCTCCTATATCAAGGGTTAACGAACCAGAACGGCTACAAAGTAGTTTATCTCTTTGATTTCGTGTTGATAAGTACAATCCTGTCTAAATGATTTAAGCACAATAGTGCAATTTGTCGTTTTCTGACAGAAAAAGTTTTAATATAGCCACACCTCTCACGAATCCAAATTAAACATCGCGGATAGGTAGGCATTATTTCACCAGAGTAGATGAAGTAGATTATTAGGGTAAAATTATGTGTTAAATTGGTAAAAAGTCCCATCACGTAAACAATTGAATTTGTACATTATTGGCCAAAACTGACCGGATTAAGTATATTAAAATTAAAAAGCCGGCCTTATATAATGCGCCTGACATTATGATTCCGCTATACAAAGTTTTTCTCTTTAAAGCCCAGGCAATTCGTTTGCACACACGACCGCCTTTTAGTACTTGAGTACTTTGATTTTAAATTATAGATAAGTTCTCGTTTTGGCATCAGACCATCCATATCATACATCATACTTTCCATGTCATTCAAAACAATGGCACAGCTATATATGAACACTATCTTCGCGTAAGAGAAATTTGCTCTCGAGGGAATGAGTGAACGAACGTTGGCCTTTAGCCTTTTCTTGATTAAATAAACTTATTCCTCAATCTTTAAATGAATACACGATTCTATATGTTTAAAATATTTCAAATTTCATCATTTTATAAGAACAGACCCTTCAGATCGGATGTATCATCTGAATGAATGCGCAAACCAAGCGCTTCGGAAAACGGCGAGTACCTGCGCATCCCGCTCCGGTCCAGCGAATCCGGCACCGTCAAAAATTTTGTCAAAATCTCCCATAAATTTCGATCAGTTTAGTACTTTCAACAAGAATAGTCTAAATGAATACACGTGCATATAAACACAAACCAATGGACAAAATGGGAAATAATCTACGATACACACGATACTTTCTATGTCAACTACATTTCTATCATAACTGTTCGCAGGAAAATTGTCATAGCTCAATCAATTTCAAATATTTTTCTTTGAAGATTCCTTAGCGTGAGGACGAATTACCCACACACAGTATCACATTCTGCTTTTTTCATTACAGCACACGAAAACGTAAGAAAAATCAAACGTAAGCTCACCTACATTTGTGTCATCAATTTTGGTCTAGCACATCCGTTTCCGGAAGCCCGCACATCGAACGCCCATTCGCACCAGCGGTGTCGGATTTGCTGGTTCCTCCCCCGTGAAGATTAAACTGCTGGGCATTACATCAAAATCCGGCCGATGTTTATGGACTGCGACAACCGCTCCAAGGCCAAGCACGTGTTGCCTGCGTTAATAATGGGAACGACCATAGACCTGTTGTCGGCGCAGGGAATGGAATACTAAATATTTAGCAACACCCGGCCAAAAACCCGTAAGTTATCCGTTAAAAAAGTACATTAGTGACCAAACAAAAATTCTATGCGATACATAAATGTGATTCTTGACTCCATATCGAATCTGAACTGTAACTATATACCAAACGAATACTGTACTCTTGGTAATAAAAGATTAACAAGTCTTGTGAAATAACGTTTGTACAAACAAAATGTGAACAGTCGTGTAAGTTTCACTGGTATATCTTACCGGCTTTAGAGTGCAAGATTATTTCGTGCAAAGCAAGAAAATTAAAAACCCACCGAGTTTAGCGAATATTATAGATAACAAGAACTATCTTTAAACAAGAGGGCCAAGATGGCCCTATATCGCTCACCTTGGTACAAGTTCACTTGCCTGGTGGAAGATCACTAGACAATGTTATATACCAAATAGGTTTTCCTATATACATCTTTGTAAAACAAATGACCCCGCTCCTCACCCCGGGAAAGGCCAATTTTCACCCCAGGGGCATAATTTGAACAAACTTTGAAGAGGTCTACTAGGCAATGACTTAGTGACCCCCGGGCAAGGTCAATTTTGATCCCAGGGTCATAATTTGAACAATCTTGGTAGAAGTCGACTAGACAATGCTACATGCCAAATATTTAAGCTCTAGGCCTTGTGGTTTCAGAGAAGAAGATTGTTAAAGTTTTTCCTATTTGTTGCCATAGCAACCAGGGTTCTCCATGGAATGGAATTCTTTGAACAATTTTGATAGAGCTTCATGCAAGAAACATTTCTGCATAGTTTCATCAACATTGGCCTAGTGGTTTCCGAGGAGATGTCATTTGAATCAAAATGTTGACGGACGACGGACAATCATCCATCAGAAAAGCTCGAAAAGATGGTCGGTGCAATTTGAACGCAATTGGTAGCTAGATTTTATAGAAAAAAATAATAAAAAGGACACCTAGACCGGGAATCGAACCCATGGCCCTTCGCTTCAAAGACGTTAGATCGAATGCTCTACCGACTCACCTCAGCAGCCACTTGCCATATACTCTCTAATTATATTTAATATTTACCGCGACATGTGAATCAGGAAAACAAACTTAATCCTTGCTTTTCTTATGAAATATTTTCCTCGAATTATTGACTGTTTAATTTATGCTACCATTTAACAATATATCGAATAAAAATGGCCGTAAACTGAAAAATG
Organism: Saxidomus purpurata; assembly: GCA_022818135.1. Lineage (NCBI taxonomy): Eukaryota > Metazoa > Mollusca > Bivalvia > Venerida > Veneridae > Saxidomus > Saxidomus purpurata. Next base: position 15,757 of record JAFMSR010000579.1, read on the forward strand.
TCAACATAATATGTAATGTTTTCATGATAATTATCTGGCTAAGTGTATGCCAAATATGCTACCATAATATTTTTACTTTTCATTTTATACTCGGAAAAAAACCCAGAAAAATTACAACAGGAACAAGAAGTTGTGTCGGGGAAGAGAACAGAAAAGTGTTTAGTATCATTAACCAGCTGCTTTCTGGCCATAGTAAATGGAACAACCATTGGAGCAAGGTAACAGGCAATGGCGATAAAAATTGTGAAACATGCAACACTCCAGAGACAGTTGAACACTACTTGTTCCACTGCAGCAAATACTTTCTGGAGAGGAGTACATTGGAAAGACAGAGGAAATCATCAACAGATATGGTTAGTCTGGTTCCCGACTTCCTATGATAGTCGGTAATAAGGGGATGGAGCTCAAGACTATAGACAGGGTCTGGTCTGTCCATATATCTCTCTTGCAACACTAATTGGGTAAATAGAAGGCACTGACAGGCATTCCAGAGGGGAATTGTTATCTATTCTGGGCAAATTTCTGTCTGATTTAAAAAAGACTATGTTAACCATTGTATTAAACATCTTCCTTTGAGGTATGAAACCTGCAAATAGGCGGTGTTACTCCGAGGTCCACTCAAACGTAGTCCCTGTTAAAATATAGTGCCATTTTCCTTCGTGTTTAAAAGCCACTTTCATGGCAGATTGTATTTTGTTCTCGAGACGTTCAGTCGTTAAACGGACCCACCGCATGTGATTTAAATCCATATTACAGGTTTCTATGACCAAATCTGAAGTATCAGCTGAAACGAATGTGACTTGGGGTATTCTTGCACTTCTACTCGCAGATATATGTTGTTTACAGCACATGTTCCAGTCACTTGACCATGACTTTCTTGCATCATGGCTAACATGCTGTTGTGTCGCTATTTTTTGTTTGTATATAGATAGATCTTCAAAATAAGGATAGCCGTACAAGACGTGAAAGACTGGAAGTAATGACAAAAAGTTGCTGTATTTAAGCGATTTTATATAGAATGTGTATGTATGTAATTAGAGTTTTATCGTTGGTACCGGATAATCCATATGACCAACGCCCCCAGAAGTGGTTAGTTATTTTAGGTTTTCGGAGGATAGTGCAAAATACAGAAAGCGTCCCAATTCCAGAGACACCCCTGGTTCTTTTACATGTCAGGTGTATAGCACCCCATGATGGGACCTCGGTTTTAAGTCTCATTCAAAAGACTGTTAGTAATTTTAGTTTGCAAGCCCCGGGAATCGAACCCACAAACCCGAGATCACAAGTCTCGTGCTCTACCGATTGAGCTAATCGGGCTGACTTTTTATATAGAAAACCATTTACAGGTCCACATTTATAGGGTTCAAACCTTGATGACAACAAAAATCAATCGGAACTCCTCGGGTAATTTTGTCATCCATGCATTCATCAACGAGGAATTCCGATTGAACATAAATAAGTTTGGTGTCGCACCGGTCATTTTTTCCCTTCTTTATTCTATAGTAAATATATGACTTTTGCACATTTCCTCAATTCCTGTTAGTTTCAGTTCAGCTCTCGATATTTCTCATCTTCATCATAATCACAGTCAATCTACACCAGAAAAGTTACATGGTCAACAATCAACTTATTAAGGCGCATAGAATGACCGAAAAAAACAAAAAAGACCGAATAAGACCGAAAAAGACCAAAAAAGACCAAAACAGACCGAATAAGACCGAAAAAGACCGAAAAACAGATTATATTTACCGAAAATTACTTTTATTTCAAAAGATAATGTACAATTTATAGCTTTCGTATTAAACAAATGAAGGAATTTGTATGTAGTGAATATTTTTAGTACATTAATGACAGAATAATACGGTCCGGTGAAAAACTTGACATGCGCTACCAAAATCATTTACCGGTACATTACTGATGCATTATTTACAGAATCTTTGTTTATTTTTTAGTTTAGTAATTATAAAGGAATTATCAAGAAATTTCAGATTGATGAAGTTTGCATATGCCATAGTAATTGTGACGTTCACTCACAGTAAGTAATAGAAAGAGGATAACATGACGGAAAAGAAGGTAATCACTCAATTTGTTGACATTGTAGTATTTAAGAGTTTTTCTTCGGACTTGGCAACAGTGTGTATCACATTGGGTTTGTTTGTAGCTACGGCAAACTGCAGTCTGAAAATTCAAAATAAGTGTACATTTACAAGTTATGACTGACCGACCGACCGACTGACTGACTTGTTTGCATCACACGTGGGGATCGTTATTTGAGACTGACGAATCACCATCTGTGACACAGGCGAACAAAAAAAATTCTTCGCAAGTTGCATAACTTTTGACATTGTCGAATTGTAGATAAAAATACTATGTATATAGAAGCGAATACAAGCTATTAAATACAATTATAGATTACTCACTTACGAGTGACTTGTTGTTTAATATTAAAACTAGGTGAACAACTCACTTGCGGCTTTCTTATTTAAAATATTTATTCAAAATGTGAAATTTCTACAGGGTAGAGGAAGTAGTGAAATATACATATATACACTAAATATAGTAGTAACCTACACGCACTCTTTAACAAGTATCATTATCAATAATTACGATCCAAACAGCAAATTAGAGGTATGTATAACGACTTAACTTACATACAGAACTAACATTATTTTATGAAAATCAGACAAGTAATAGTGACATAATCATCAAAAAACGGATGTTACAATTCTAAACCCTTCCAATTCTAGCCTTCGTGACTAATTTTGAGAATTAAAGAATACGCGCGGTTTTGTGAAACATCTTAATTTAATATTATTCTATTATGGTATATGTAGAGGTTATTATACGGGGCAGGTGTGCCTTTAGGCGATACTGGCACACTTGGTGAGTTATTGGCCCGAGGGCTTCAGCCCGAGGGCCAATTTGAACCAAGTGTGCCAATATACCTTTTTATACGCCCGAAGGGGACGTATTATGTTATCGCCTCGGTGTCCGTCTGTCCGTCCGTCCGTCTGTCCGTTAGCAATTCCCCTTCCGCTCTGTAACTCTTGAACCCCTTGAAGGATTTCGAAGAAACCTGACACAAATGTTAACCAGACTGAGACGACGTGCAGAAGCAATCTTCCGGATGGCTGGATTCAAGGTCAAGGTCATACTTACGGGTCAAAGGTCATATGACTTTTTTTCCCTTCCGCTCTGTAACTCTTGAACCCCGTGAAGGATTTCGAAGAAACCTGACACAAATGTTAACCAGACTGAGATGACGTGCAGAAGCAATGTTCCGAATGGCTGGATTCAAGGTCAAGGTCATACTCAGGGGTCAAAGGTCATATGACTTTTTTTCCCTTCCGCTCTGTAACTCTTGAACCCCGTGAATGATTTTGAAGAAATCTGACACAAATGTTTACCACATTGAGACGATGTGCAGAAGCCATGTTCCGGATGGCTCGCTTCAAGGTCAAGGTCAAACTTAGGGGTTCAAAGGTCATATGACTTTTTTTCGCTTCCGCTCTGTAACTCTTGAACCCCGTGAAGGATTTCGAAGAAACCTGACACAATTGTTTACCACATTGAGACGATGTGCAGAAGCCATGTTCCGGATGGCTCACTTCAAGGTCAAGGTCACACTTAGGGTTCAAGCGTCATATAACTGTGTGGATATTGCTCTGCATTTGCTCTTGATTACAGTGCTCTTGTTGCCCTTGAATTTTCGAAAATTATGAAATTAGCCTTCTCAGCTCATAGTTCAAACAGGTGAATTAGCCTTGTCTGCTCTATAGTTCTAGCAGGTTTTACAAAACAAATGAACTGCCAGATACTGAGTTACGCCTCCTTGACGGGCGTATTTTGTGACAGTTTGGCACTCTTGTTATTGCATATGTTGAACATCAGTTTTGCTGAAAATGGGAAAAGATAAGACAAAAAGATACAAAACGCACATTCCGGCAATACTTCTACTATTTCATAAAGATAAATGCCATTGAATGAATAAATTATTCACACTATCCACAAAAGCAAACGTGTCAGTTTCCACATGTCGGTGCCCAATAAGCCTAAATTCTAACTTCAATAAACGTTGAGAAAGAGACATCTGTGTCCTTTCGGCGGCCATTTTCCGTTACGTCTACGTTGTCAATTACGTCAACGTTTTCACGTGCTGACAGTCTAACGTTGCTGCACAGTTGACCGGAAATAGCCTCAATACGAATTTTCTGGCACACTAGCAAGTGTGCCGATATCAGTTATCGGCACACTACGTCACGTGATCGTTTTATCGGCCCGTATCACCGACAATCAAAGGTAAATTTGATACTATATATAGTAACATATGCAATAAGTAGAGGTTATTATACGGGGCAGGTGTGCCTTTAGGCGATACTGGCACACTTGGTGAGTTATTGGCCCGAGGGCTTCAGCCCGAGGGCCAATTTGAACCAAGTGTGCCAATATACCTTTTTATACGCCCGAAGGGGACGTATTATGTTATCGCCTCGGTGTCCGTCTGTCCGTCCGTCCGTCTGTCCGTTAGCAATTCCCCTTCCGCTCTGTAACTCTTGAACCCCTTGAAGGATTTCGAAGAAACCTGACACAAATGTTAACCAGACTGAGACGACGTGCAGAAGCAATCTTCCGGATGGCTGGATTCAAGGTCAAGGTCATACTTACGGGTCAAAGGTCATATGACTTTTTTTCCCTTCCGCTCTGTAACTCTTGAACCCCGTGAAGGATTTCGAAGAAACCTGACACAAATGTTAACCAGACTGAGATGACGTGCAGAAGCAATGTTCCGAATGGCTGGATTCAAGGTCAAGGTCATACTCAGGGGTCAAAGGTCATATGACTTTTTTTCCCTTCCGCTCTGTAACTCTTGAACCCCGTGAATGATTTTGAAGAAATCTGACACAAATGTTTACCACATTGAGACGATGTGCAGAAGCCATGTTCCGGATGGCTCGCTTCAAGGTCAAGGTCAAACTTAGGGGTTCAAAGGTCATATGACTTTTTTTCGCTTCCGCTCTGTAACTCTTGAACCCCGTGAAGGATTTCGAAGAAACCTGACACAATTGTTTACCACATTGAGACGATGTGCAGAAGCCATGTTCCGGATGGCTCACTTCAAGGTCAAGGTCACACTTAGGGTTCAAGCGTCATATAACTGTGTGGATATTGCTCTGCATTTGCTCTTGATTACAGTGCTCTTGTTGCCCTTGAATTTTCGAAAATTATGAAATTAGCCTTCTCAGCTCATAGTTCAAACAGGTGAATTAGCCTTGTCTGCTCTATAGTTCTAGCAGGTTTTACAAAACAAATGAACTGCCAGATACTGAGTTACGCCTCCTTGACGGGCGTATTTTGTGACAGTTTGGCACTCTTGTTATTGCATATGTTGAACATCAGTTTTGCTGAAAATGGGAAAAGATAAGACAAAAAGATACAAAACGCACATTCCGGCAATACTTCTACTATTTCATAAAGATAAATGCCATTGAATGAATAAATTATTCACACTATCCACAAAAGCAAACGTGTCAGTTTCCACATGTCGGTGCCCAATAAGCCTAAATTCTAACTTCAATAAACGTTGAGAAAGAGACATCTGTGTCCTTTCGGCGGCCATTTTCCGTTACGTCTACGTTGTCAATTACGTCAACGTTTTCACGTGCTGACAGTCTAACGTTGCTGCACAGTTGACCGGAAATAGCCTCAATACGAATTTTCTGGCACACTAGCAAGTGTGCCGATATCAGTTATCGGCACACTACGTCACGTGATCGTTTTATCGGCCCGTATCACCGACAATCAAAGGTAAATTTGATACTATATATAGTAACATATGCAATAATATAATATATTCGTGCCAGAAGCAACTGGCTAAAATTGTACTTTGTTTGAATTGAATGATGGCTTATTTTTACAACCAATATTACACATTTGCTTATAAATATTTTACAGTACATAATTCATTTTCGAGTGTTTATTGAAATACAAAATTGAAATTGAAAATTTGAATATAGGAAATGAAATGAAAGACGCAATGATAATTGGACTATATGGAGACAACGAATGCAATATACAGATGTAATTAAATTTAGGCACGTGTACTTTATTAATTTATCGCCTCAGGCATGTCAGTATGACACGCGGTCATTATAACAAGAGCGAACAAGTACTAGCAAATCAATTAGTGGTAAATTAAGTTTTAGTTGAAATTTAAAATTTGAATATAGGAAATGAAATGAAAGACGAAATGATATTTGAACTATATGGAGACAACGAATAAGATTAAAGAATTTTATATAACGTATATTAACCATTATGTATGAAACAAAAAATAAAAAACGCCGCCCAAGTGTCACCTTCGATTGCAATATACAGATGTAATTAAATTAAGGCCCGTGTACTTGATTAATTTATCGCCTCAGGCATGCCGAGTCACGTGATAGTTTTGATAATGGCGGACAAATTTCGATAAGCTCTCGAAAAATATGGATATTTACCAGTTCAACTAGTGATATGTGGATCGAATTTATTCGAAAAGTGAAGGATTAGTTGCAGATTGATTGATGGGTCGTCATAGTGGCCCTGGAAAGAAACATAGACAGAGAAATAAACGAAAAAAGAGCAGTGACTCGGACGATACTCAACAAGTGATCAAACAATTCAAACATGACGGATGTTAAGATGAATGTGGTCAAGATTATTCCGATTTGAACTCGGATTACGAGAATTGTGAGAGTGTGAGCGACATTTTGAGCAAATAACGTTTTATACAGTCAGGATTTTACAATGATAATTCTACAGAAAAGGGTATATTTTCGCCTGTATTTTCACCTGTAACCCCAAAGAACAAACAGAAAGTTGTCCCGTGCAGCCTACGGCAAAAGACAATATATCGAAAATGGAGCACTCGATCAGCATCTGAGCAATTGACATGGCCTGTGACAAATGTGGCTGAAATGAAAGCAAACCAAGAGTCAAACAGATTGGCTCTAGAGAATAAAATAGACAATCTGAAAAAGGAAATAAAGGCTGACATTGACCAGAAAGTGAATACACTGCGGATATTACGTTGAAATTAGGTCAGGAGTCGAAACGTATTGACTCTTTGTTGGAAACTATCAAGTTGCTGCAAGGCAAAGTCGATCAATTAGAAACGGAGAAATCAACCAAGGTGAGCGGTGTTCCGACTTCTGGTGATCAAGGCCAAGGGCAGTTTATACCGAGACACTTTGACGATTCAGAAATTTCCGTTATAGCCAGCGGGATACCCGTTGGAATGCAACCCGAGAATCTACTTCAGAAAGCAAATGATCTAATAAGTGCCCTTGGGAATAATGTTGCCGACAATGTGAAGATTATATTAGATTTCGCACGCGTTTTGGTGACACAAGGCCAGGATTAGTTAAAATTATGTTGAGAAATACGCAAGAAAAAAATACTAGTGCTCGGCAATAAAATGAACTTGAAACAAACTTCAGATTTCAATGAGGTTTACCTGAAAAGCTGTAAATCTCACACTGAACGTCTTATGAAGATGAACACACGTGCCTTACTTCAGCAATTATCCCAAGGGCGCAATTTCCGTGTAAACGCAAATGGACGTGTACAAGGAAAAAATATGCCAAACCAAACTGGGACGTCATAGGAAGTACCCCGGCCCAGCGTTTCACTGCAAATATCTCATATAAATATATGTGGCTGGACTAAAGACAGCCACAATTTACGTGTGGAATTAATTCGAGCATTGGACTCTGACATTGTGACTGTTTGTGAAACACATTTAAAGGGTCAAGATACTATTGATTGTGGTGGATACCTATGGTATGGCTTTAATAGACAAGAAATTCATCATAAAGCACGAAAAGGATCATATGACGTTATTTTGGCCGTATGTTTGACGCACAAGGAAACGGACATTGATCGTATATGGCCGGTTGTTGAACAAATATAATAGGCGCTTAACCCTCGATTATAACAAGGTCTTTCAAATACTATTTGAAAGACCTTGATTATAATAAGCCAGTTGCACAACACTGATTTATTGAACACCGAATTATCTTTCAGCAACTGATTTGATAAGCGCCGCTTATTATAATCGAGTTGCCGGAACATATTTTTCACGGTTATGATTCCGATAAACGCGCGATTATCCAAACCTGCTAATAGGGTGGCTTATACGGCAATTTATCGTTGAACATGGAAATTATATACTCATGTATGCGTGACTTATTAGTGTTAAGATTAATTAAGAAGAGACATGGCTATTATAGATACGAGCAATATTGTAGAAGAATATTTTGTTATGATCAAATACCGGTTTTCTGTAGAATGCGTGTTTTTCGCCTTTGATATGATTTAAAACCACAGGATTGCACCTAACAGATACTGCTAGTGATACAACGACTGGTATGCCTTTGCTTTTTATGGCAACTAACGCTTATTAATCCCTTGTATAGTTTTGTCGTTGTCCGTCCGTCGGTCCGTCCCTCAGTCTGTCGTATGCTTTATGCGTTGAAAATAACTATTTGTGAGATATATGCGGCGTTATCAATATGTGGCAGACATGTGCCTTGATACAGCCTCGAGCTCTCACTTTGTCTAAAATGTAATATATATTATGTTTAAATTACATCCATATTTCATTTAATGATGAAATAAATACATGACTGCTTATGACACAATATATCTGAATATCGTTTGTTTTTATTATGAAAATGCATTATTTCGATAAGATTGCATTTAGAAATCTACTTTATAGTGCAAGACGGTATTAAAGAAAAAGTATTTATCACGAGCCACTTTGTTCAGATGGAAATATCCGTCACCTTGGGTAACTGACTCTGGAAGCGCTTGTTTCAATTATTGTTTGGTATAAATATTAACGTCTGTGACGTTAGCTGGAAGATGGGAATTGGGTATGAGGTATTCAATACCTAGGTAGATTTGAATATCTAGCCAGCTAGGAGTTTGGTTTTTGCATAAGTTACGGCCAATACCAAGTTAGCTTCGAATATCCAACTCCCAGCTGGCCGAGTATTCGAATCTAGCTGGGTATTCGCCTTTTTGAATACCCAGTGGTCAGAATCTGATTTAATTAAGTGTAATTAAAATTTACAAAAATGCCGTAATAAGGTTCGGTATCATCTTATATACTTTCCCCGGTTTTCACATATCATTTATAATTTACATTACAAAAAACTTAAATTAATGAAATAATTAAAAACACAACAAGTTCTTTCAGTTTAGAGCTGGCTGTTCCGCAATGATATTTATGAACACATCACAGCAGATATTTATGCGCTCAAGTACATTTATTCATAAGAAATGTCACTGGGCTAAATTCGCTTTCCGCTTAAAAATTTAAATGATGATGATGATGGTGATAATAATAATAATAATAAAAATTATAATAATTATGATAATGAATAAAAAATAAAATGTATTAACTGTTACTATCATTAGTTCATTGCTCATATTATTATTAATGATCATGAATTATCATTACTATAATTATTATTAATATCATTATTATTAATGCAGATTGTATTTAAAGATAAAAATGTATATTTTAATTGTATTCTGATGTGATACGTCCGCGCAGTTTTTCTTTTCGGAAATTCTTAAAGTAAGATACTTTTTTTTGCTTTATTTGGCTTATTCTACAACATCATTGTATTTGTCAACCATTTCTTACACAATTTCTCTTTCAAATGGGAAAAACACCGTACCTCGTTTTTAACAGATTCCTACCAATAGCAGTACATTAGTATAACATCAGCTTGTATAGGCCTACATTGGATAACTCGCTTGCACGAACGTCAGATATTCCGTATTTTAATCAAAGCGCTGAAGGCACTGGAGGTGTCCTTTATACGATAATGGTGACCACTTCCCAAAGCATACAGATCTTAAATGGTATTGTAACATTGTAACAAGAGGACAGTGATGATTCAATACTGCAGAGCTGCATTCTAGTTTGAATATGATTGCTCCATTGATGTACTTAATGCGAACACTCGCGTTAAGTGTGGGGTACAATGACAGGATATGGCAAGTGTATATTACCAGCTTACCCATTCATATCAATAAATGAACTTCCATGTTCATGGAAGGGTAATAGATACATAAATTATGATATTAGCTAGAGTTATGGCACTGCACTCACTGATGATGTGATTCAAGTATTTATTCATTCCCAGTGTTCAATACTATCCAACTTTTCCTGACAAGGTTTTAACAGAAAGGGAGTAAGTTATCTAAAGTTACAGTTCTCCATATCCTAAATGTCTTCAATCATTGCATGAAGTATCAAATCACGACTGCCATAGTGGTCTGTAAATCAAACTGTCTTTAATGCAACATCATTTCTCCCTAAATTTACCAATCCTGCCCTAGCCGGGTGGCTCTTACATAATATTATACATTGTACAATGTACATATCTTATGTATCTATCTTTAATATTTCCTCCAAATTTGAATCATACACTTTTTGTACTTATGATATATTAGAGTCTGCATAAGACTGGCATACACTTGTATACATTCAAAAACTAGATGCTCACGTACAACATGTTGAGCGGTCAGCTGTAAAAAGGCCAAATCCTTATCAAGTAGATAGATAAAAAAATACCTAAATATTAGATGTAACATGCATTTTGTACCACAGAAAAGTTGTCTTGATTTTTCTTAACAGCCAGAAAAAAAGTTAAAATGTAAGCTATTTACAGCAACAACAAAGGGAAGTAATTCTAAAAACAAGGGTAGCTAATGGTGGTGAACAAGTTAAATCAAAATCCCTCCATGCTTGAAGAAGATAAAGATATTATTGGATTTAACCTTTAACCTCTAAGTGTGACCTTGACCCTAGACCTTGTTCTTGCACACGATCCTCCGTTTCATGGTGGTGAACATTTGTGCTAAGTAACATCAAAATCCATTCAGGCATAAAGAAGAAATGCTCCCCGGACAAAGTCATTCTTGATTTATTTTTGTATCTGACCTTTGACCTGTGTGACCATGACCTTGGAAGGCATGACACTATCTTATGATGATGAACATATGTACCAAGTTACATAAAAATTCCTTATGCATGAAGGAGATATGCTCCGAACAGTCATTCTTGAATTTGAACTTTAACCTCTAAGAGTGACATTGACCTTAGAACTAGGGATCTGGTTCTTGCGCATGACACTCCGTCTCATGGTGGTGAACAATTGTGCCAAGTTATTTAAGAATACCTTGATACATGGATAGTAACAGCTCGGACAAACTAAACTCAGATGTACGGACGCACATGCATACACTGAACGGCCATTTTGGTAGCTCTATTGAGTTGCAAGAGGTTCGACAACAATACTGTACAATTTTGTAAAATGTAAAATAGATCATATATTCATAATTTTAAAATCAATGAATGAATCTGAAGTAAACGAGGCATTAAATCCCTATACCTGTAGAATGAATAAATAATTATGATTTAATAAATAAGTCAAATAAATAAACTTCCTTCCTCAACAAAACCAAGGGCATAAGCTATTCCTAAAGCATGTGAAAACCCTATTCATATCTACTAGACTACTAATTGAAAACTTTTACGATTTAATAGGGTTATTAAGGTAGTAACGTGAATCCACCGGATTATACTGATACCGTGGTATGATGTAAAAATAAAACTGCAATTTCCCAGTCATTTATCATGTTTATTCGCCGAATAAGAATGAGTTAAGTTTTTTTACCGTGGCGACAATGACACAGTAACTTAGTAAATTGGCTGTTAATAATTCTACATCATAAGGTAAACACAACATATAAACATAAATTATTTTGTCCAAGCGTGGCTTTTCAATAACTATCTCGAAACAGTCGAAAATCATTGCAAATTTGTTGCCAAAGTATTTGTGAAATTCCATTGGCATAGTTTTTCGGATTGTTTCATGCTCTGGCCATCTAATGAGCTTCCGCATTCTCTTATATATCTGCAATAGTTGCAGAAAACAGTCTTGATAAAGTTGGCTGTGTTCAACTGTTGTATCAAATTCATCTGCTAAAGAACATATTAGACAGGTTAAGTCTTATATTCATTTGAGTCAATGTCATAAGTTTGAACTTGTTAATAGCTAGTCTGTTTGGTAAATATCATAATATGGCTCAAGAAACTGATAAAGCAACATCAAAATTGAAAATGCTTGAAGACTCAGTAAGGACTTCAACTTGTCATTATCGTCCCTGCAATAGTCAGTATCGAATCTCATCTTCAGTTTTCAGCTCAGACGTTTCGGTCCTTAGTTTCTGTAAAATTGCATTCATATCATCCATTAAATCACCATCAATGTACATTTGCAAAGTCGCGCCAGTTTCTTTAGTGTCCAAGATGAGTACCAATGGCATTTTCTCTTCTGTAAGCATTGGTTGACAAGTACAGCTTAAAAGCTTACTGACAGGACCAAGGCTAGATTCAGTCTATCATGCAAGTATGCCTTTTTCCCTGAAAGAAAGAATGTAAGAGTCTTTACAAGTTATGTTTTACAGAATTAAGAAAAAATTATAAGCAAAGAAACAGTTAACTTTATAATGTATACAAGCATGGCGCGCATGTTTAGTAGACACAAGCTCCTGGGTTTCCAAACTTTGGACCCATACCTGTATTTGACCCGCAATGAAAACGCCCGATGAGTCATATTTGACCCGTAGGAATTTTCATTCATGTGTTTATTACTTAGTGTACATGTCAGTCAACTTGTAAATTCCAAACACTCAGGCCGCATCAACCAGTGGCGCAACAGAAAGGGAGAAACGGAGGGGGAGCTTGTATTTTAATCTACTGCTTTCAGAAAATCACAGACATGCCAGGTCAGGCAGATATGTGACAAACAGGAAATACGGTACATTTAAGCCTTGGAAAAAGATCAGCTGCTAAACCTTGCTGATTTAAGAATTTTTCGAAAAAGCAACAGTAAAGCTTCATTTTAACACAAACTGAAAAATATGATGTGCAAACATAGAGAACAAGGCGTGAAACTCTATGACCAATGGGTCGACGTTTAAAAATCTCACATTGACTCTTAAAAATTTTATGCTGAAGTGACAATGCCCCTTGAGTTTCAAAGCCTATCGGGCACCCTGATGGCCATAACGATCAGTTATGACGGTTAGCCATCATCAAAGAGGTAACTAGTCAACTCGTACCTAAGTCAATTCGTACCCTAGTCATCTTGTACCCGAATTGGTCAACACGTACCTGATTTTGTTTTCGAGAAAGTCAACACGTACCTTAACATTTTTTATTTAGTATCTTTGAGATAATATTTTTTTATCAATCATCATTAAATTTTCTCATTGAAATACGTTATTTTGCTCTTATTTTGCAAAAATGTATAAGAAAATGGTAGAAACGAAGAAAATGTTTTGAAAGTCAACTCGGACCCTACGTCATCATTCATTTGAAGTGTAACTAAAAAATGAATAACGGGACTTTCGAAAATTGTTTTATTTTCATCATGTAAATGACAAAAATATGTTTATTTCAGTTCAACTTACCCCTTTAAGACAAAATAGAACATCGAATTTAGGTTTGTAGACACGCTCATTAAATTAGTTAATTTACTTCCTGTTTTATTTGTGTACCGATTTATGTACAAAAAGTTTCTGTGTGAATTTATTTATCAAGGTAATGGAATTTCTGATCAAGTACGTGACAGTAACAATTAACTGAATTTTGAGGAGATTACATAAGTTACGTCTCGAACAACAATTTAGTTAATTTCAACTGTTCAACATCTGAAAATAATACAATATTGAATATTGAGCACTATAAAGGCAAAGTAAAGTGTATGTTTATTAGACTGTTAGAGTTGACCAATTCGGGTACGAGATGACTAAGGTACGAGTTGATCCGGAAGCATCAAAGATGATTATGATAAAAAGATATACCACAGTGAACATAACATGATATTAATACGTACATTGTATGTCTGAGGTATAACATACTCAATTTTATATGTACAGTAGTGAATTTATTGCTTCCGGTAAAAGAGAAATTCTCCTTTGAAAAGAGTTTAGATACATTCTAATTTATTTACGAATCACCCAAGGTTGACTTACCGCGCATACCGATAACGCCATTTGCATACGTGTTCGGGAAATCTTGACCGATTTTTGCCGTTCTCCTTTCTTAACTGATATTCTCACATTCACCCTGGTTTGTAATAATCGCTGGAAGACGATAATAGTCAAGGTCAGTCAATTTGTTCTCGGAACACCTCGGTTAATTGGTTAACGGAATCTGCCGAGATTCTCCGATCGGGAATCGTTTGCCCTGACTATTTTCTTCAATGGCGGATAATATGTGAATGGGGGCCTGTTTACAGTATAAATAAAACAATCTGTCTCCGATCATACTATGTGTAGAAAAAATATATCAACATATGACGAAAATGGCTCTGTATGATTAAATGATTATATAGAGTTTAGCATGAATTATTCAATCAGCATGAAGTGTTTTGGGCAATATACGTACATTCTTAAGTGTTTGCTTCTGATTGTTGAACTATTTTGTGTCGGACGATTTTCAGATGAGAATAACCAGTTTTCGGTTTAAGAATCAAGCCTCAAAACACTGGTATTAGATGTCCTTACGGACACCTAAAAATCGTCCAGCAAACGAAGATAGTCGGAACATAACTCGGGATTAACTCCGTGTTCGATAACTCTCTATTATGGTATAACAGCCGCTTGGATAATCGTGTGTTGTACAACCGGCCAATAGTGTGTTCGTGTTATCTGCCCCCCGGCAACGTCTCCTCGTGGGCGTGATGGTCAAGGATTTTTCGCTCACCTACTAACCCAGATATACATGCATGGTGATTGTGACGGCATATTCATTGGTGCTGATTTCAATACACGCATTGGAACCTTATCTGATATTCTATTGGATTGTGATACGATACCCGAACGGAAAGTACTGGATAAAACTGTATATCAACATGGACATAACTTTGTGGAATTTCTTAATGATGCTAAATTCTGTGTGCTGAATGGTCGCTTTAATAACGATAATTGGACGTCGATATCTGGGCGGGGGAAAGCGGTCGTTGATTTTATGTGCGTACCACATGACATGCTGAATAACTGTAAGTCATTCAAGGTATTAACCGTTCGAGAATTGACAGAAATACATAATTTCCATGGATAACTGGGTGAACGTTCCAGATTACCTGATCATTCCGCTCTACTGACCCATTTAGAGTAAGGATATTGTAATCAAAGTGATTCTAACGGTGACAATGATAATTTGAGCACACAGAGTAACTCCAAACGATGCAAACTGAAGAAAATTCCAGCGGACTTTATGAGCAGTGATTTATCTCGGATCGCAATTTTGAACATAATAGCCAAAATAGAAAGTGCAAGGGAGTCACAGACAGATATTGACTTAATATATGATTAATTATGCCATGTCATATAAATCAAGAAATGGTAAATAGTATCCCAGTGTATCCCTACACAAAGCGCTCAAGTAAACGTTTTAAAGTTAAAAAACCATTTTGGAATGAAGAACTTGCGAATCTATGGAAAGCCATGTGTGTAAAAGAAAAATATTTTTTGAAATGTAAAGACAATGGGCGAATGAGGAATGATTTGCGGAATGACTACATAGCAGCGAGAACTTTATTTGACAAACGTTTACACCAAGAAGAACGAGTCTATCGATATGCACAATCGATTGAAATCGAGGAAATGTCAACCAAAAACCCTACCGAATTCTGGGACAAAACACAAAAATTTGGTCCAAGGAAAGATAAATCTATTCTAATAATAAAATTGATAAAGATGGTGAAATTGTTCGCGATAAAAATGTGGTATTTGAAAAGTGGAAAACTGTCTTTCAGAACTTATATAATAGATCCGATGGAAATGATTTTGATGAACTTCACTATGACAGGTGTAAACTTCATAAACAGTTGATTGAGATGAACATGGACGATTAATAGCGATTTAAACCACACTGTATCAATTGAAAAGATTAGTAACGTCATAATGCATGCTCATTCTTATCTGCCTGGGGCTATGACGGAATCCCATGAGACGTTTTGAAATTTCCGCCTGTTATAGCAGTGATACACAAATTATTTGAGCTGATATTTGACAGCGGAATAATTTCTGGTGTTTGGCGTAAAGGGATTATATTTCCAATACTTAAAGACCCAAATTCCGACAAACGCGTGCCATAACATTATAGGGGTATAAGTTTGTTGTCGTGTATCGGGCAGTTGTACACATCGTTCATCAACAAAAGGTTATCGAAGTATGTGGACAATGAAAATATACTAGCTGACGAACAAAATGGATTCCGTTCTAATCGTTCGTGTGAGGATCACATTTTTACCCTTAACAGTGTAATCAGTAACCGTAGCAACGTATTCACAGCCTTTATAGACCTGAAAAGGTGCTTTGATTTTGTGGACCGAGAAATGTTACTTTACAAACTTTTGCTTACAAAAGTTGATGGAAAAATGTACAATTCTATAAAAAATATTTACGCAGGTTCTTACTTGAGTATACGAATAAATAACAAGTTAACAGACTGGTTCGACTTCACGGTCGTGGTAAAACAAGGGTGTAACCTCTCGCCGACTCTCTTCTCTGTGTTCGCTAATGATCTGGTTGAAGAAATCAATGGCCATGACCTTGGCATACAAATGGGTGATGTAAAATTGTCCATTTTAATGTATGCCGATGACATTGTGTTGAGGGCAGACCCTGAAACTAAACTACAGTCGATGCTCAATGTACTACGTAATTGAAGTAAACGATGGAGGGTACTAATTAAGTGTGAAACATTAAGTGTGTCCATTTCCGACGTGGTCGAGCAAACAGGACTGATTGGAGACAACACGCTGATTGTGACTGATAATTATAAGTACCTTGGGGTCACATTCCAGGAGAAAAACTGTTTTAATATCAATTGTGATGCACTCGCAAAAGGAGCTGGTAAGGCCCTAGGCTCTATCATTAACAAAATCCATACCTTGAAAGATTTCGGGATCCAAGCCTACGATAAACTTTTCCAATCACGTGTCATCCCAATCATGGATTACAGTTCTTCAACATGGGGCTTTAAACAGTTCCAAGCTATCGATAACGTGCAGAATAGGGCTTTAAGGTACTTCCTTGGAGTTCATAGATTCGCACCAACGCTTGCACTTTACGGAGATGCTGGTTGGGTCCCGAGTTTGTACAGACGGTGGAGTAACATACTACGGTTCTGGAATAGACTTATTATTATGAATAATGATAGATTAACAAAAAAAGTATTCCTATACGATCATAATAAGTGTAACAAGAGCTGTCAGTAGACAGCGCGCTCGACTATTCTCAGTGATTGACAATATAAAATAATATCCATCCTGGAGGATATTGTTAAAGTGTAGTTAATAACAGGAACTTGATAACAATAACAAAGATGGAAAAATAAGAAATGAGAACTGACTGTAAATGAGCCTCTAAAGGGGATAATTATGTCAAAATGCTTGATACAGTTACCTCCTCCTGTACACAGGTTCGGATCATGATGGTGAACAAGTGTGCAAAGTTTGAAAGGCATATGTCAATCGACTTTGAAAATATCTGAGGTAGTACGCAAACTTTAACGTAAGTTCTAAGTAAAAAAGGGGCATAATATTGTAAAAAAAGCTTGATACAGTGACCTCCTCCTGTACACAGGTTGTGTTCATGATGGTGAACAAGTGTGCAAAGTTTCAAATCCATATGTCGATGGACTTTGAAATTATCTGAGGTGGTACGCAAACTTTAACGTAAATTCTAAGTCGAAAAAGGGGCATAATTCTGTCAAAAGGCTTGATAGAGTTACCTCCTCCTGTGTACAGGTTGGGGGCATGATGGTGAACAAGTGTGCAAAGTTTCAAAGCCATATGTCAATGGACTTTGAAAATATTTGAGGTGGTACGCAAACTTTAACATAAGTGGTTACGCCGACGCCGACGCCGACGCCGACGCTCGGGTGACTAGGATAGCTCTCCTTATTCTTCGAATAGTCGAGCTAAAAACAATTGGTGTAGCCAAGTTAAACAAATTATGGTCCAGATTGAATTAACACAGAGTTTAATATCAAAGACATGTATAGACCTAAGCTACGCAAAGGATCAAATTAGAACCCTTTACTTAAATCCACTTGCCTGGTGGAAGATCACTAGATAATGTTATATACCAAATAGGTTTTCCTATATACGTCTTTGTAAAACAAGTCACCCTCCCCGCGCCCCCCCCCCCCCCCACCGGGCAAGGTCAATTTTTTGACACCAGGGGCATAATTTGAACAAACTTTGAAGAGGTGTACTAGGCAATGCTACGTGCCAAATATCTAAGCTCTAGGCCTTGAGGTTTCAGAGAAGAAGATTTTTAAAGTCTTTCCTATATAAGCCTATGTAAAACTAATGACCTCCGTGCGGGGTCAATTTTGATCCAGGGGTCATCATTTGAACAATCTTGGTAGAGGTCTACTAGCCAATGCTACATGCCAAATATCTAAGCTCTAGGCCTTGAGGTTTCAGAGAAGAAGATTTTTAAAGGTTTTCCTATATAAACCTATGTAAAATTAAGTGACCCCCGTACGGGGTCAATTTTGACCCGGGGGTCATAATTTGAACAATCTTGGTAGAGGTCCACTGGACAATGCTACATGCCAAATATCTAAGCTCTAGGCCTTGTGGTTTCAGAGAAAGATATTTTAAAAGTTTTTCCTGTTAATTGCCATAGCAACCAGAGTTCTGCATGGAATGGAATTCTTTGAACAATTTTGGTAAAGCTTCATGCAAGGAACATTCCTGCATAGTTTTATCAACATTGGCCTAGTGGTTTCATTGGAGGAGATGTCATTTGAATCAAAATGTTGACGGACGACGGACAATCATCAATTAGAAAAGCTAAAAACGAACGGTCATTAGTGTGTCAATTTCGTTGTGGCATTTTGCCTTTAAGAATGGAGACTGGACGATATATGGGCGAAAATCCTGAGCAAAGAGTTTGTATATTCTGACCGGGTGATGTTGTTGAAGATGAACTGCATTTTATCCATAATTGTGAATTATATACTGATATCAGAAATACTATGTTGGGTGATATATGAAATAGCCATGATTTTAATAATCTGTCTGATCCACAAAGGTTAATTAATTTGTTAACCTCGCACCCAAGAAAGATTGCAAAATACATTGTTAAATGTTATCTGCGTAGACGTACTACTATTTATTCTCGTTAAATGTTTAAAGATTACTTGTACTGTATTTAAGTATGATATACTTAGTTTAATATTGTGTTATTACATATTACATTACTCTCAAATCATTATGTCATTTTGTGCACCAACAGTTGATTTCGAGATGTATTACCGATTGCGAATGAAATCATTTCCTAGGATTATAATGGATCACACACACACACGAACTTATTTAATCTAACTAATAGTCATATGATACTTATCTTTCTTGAATTTCTTTTCGACAAGGTAGATAAATATTGAACTATGACCTTTGTGCATTTATCATGAGTCGCTCTTATCATTGTTTCGTTTCAAATAAGATTGGCTAGTTTTGACAATGCTTACAAATTGCAATAATGTGAAAGAAGTTGTTTTAAATGCTTGTGCTTAATGGGTACATGAGAAAGTCTGCTTTGATAAGTAAAACATATCTTGAACATTCTATGTATTACTAGTATTAAGATAATGTCGTATATATGACCTTCGACGCGCGAAAATGTACCTTCGGACATTTGTTACATTATTCGACAATAATTGATAAAAAAACCCATAAAATTTACATTTTTGTCACCCTCTTTAAATGCAAAATCAATGTTAAAAACTGACAAACACTATATTTTCCTCAACAGAAACATACTATTGGCTTCAAAATCCTCCCAAGATCATTACTATGGCAACAGCGATTTAAAATGATTCTTTTTTATTTTGGCTATACCTTATGAAAAAAGGCATGTCGTGGAAAGAAGACATGATATAGCTCACCAGATATGATATATATTGAAAGAATAAATAATGTTGCGACCAAAAATAAATGATGCTGTTAGGAAATGACTACCGGAATAGTTTACTGCCGATGTGAATTGAAGTGAGTTTTGACGTCAAATTGTGGTATGTGACGTCATTTTTAGAGTGACAAATGACGCCTTAGGTATACTTTTTTAAACAGTTGTAGTTTTGTATGTACTGGACTTAGATAACTGAAATTTTCCAATATTGATATTGAAATATTGTTTATTCAAAATATACAAGAAAGCTAGTTTCCAAGTATTTTGTCCGAAGGCCCATTTTCCCGTGTCGCTGGTCATGTGTATAAAATAGGAATGATTTCAAGGCTATTTGTTGTTGAATTTTGTTAACACTGTGTTAAATAAGCATCTTTTTTGTACAACTGTATCAAATCTAGTTTTGCATTAAAATTCTTTAGTTTTCACAATACTAAAATACAGTCTTCTCTCAAATTAAACATATTTATAAATATTTGACGAGCTAGAATCTCGATTATGGATTGGTAAAAGCAGTATATAAGCAGCATAATTTAAGGAAATATTACAGGCATTTTCTATTGGATTACATTATACCTAATGTTTGGAGCTAACGCATTTTAAAGTTTGATACCGATTATTTGGAAAATATTTAATATTAATAATAAAAAAGCAAGCTTATCTTATCTCATCTTGCCTTTTTTGCAAGAGAAAGTAATTTTTTTCTCGATGTGTTTAACCATTATCATTACTATTGACAAAGAACGTTTTGAATCAAATTGTATAAATATGAATTTGAAAACTTATTTATTGCTAAGGTGACAATTAGGCCAGCTGGGCCGGGTACTATTGTTATTTGTATATGTTTGTTTATTGTATTATGAAATGTACTTGTCACTATAATAAAAAAATTCTTATCTTATCTTATCTTATCTTATCATTATAAAAATAGTTGTGAATTCAGTTTTAATTCTGAAAAAAAAGCTTTATTACAGAACATAACATTTAAGATTTATAACTGAGCAAGATACATATACTAAATAAACATAAGTTATCTTTGTACTAAAAAAAATGAATTGAATATATCCTGCCAAATAAAAGTGCGAGAAAACTATTTCTTTATCACTTGTCGCTTTCTCCACCTTTAAGTTTATATACATGTCACACAAAAAAACGTACCTTTTAACTATGTAGATCTACTGCAAACAAAAAAATGTCAAAATTTAGTATGAATTGCTGTTCAAAACTTATTTCTTAAGATAAAGACAACACACTACTGTCAATCAAAAGTTTTTATCTTTGTTCTTAGATAAACCGTTAAATAAAGTGAAAGTGAAATTTATAAGTAGGCTCAAAATAGTAAAAACATTTTTTATGAACTTGATTTAGATCTATATGAAGGGGGTCAATACACGCTTACACAGGCACCGAATGACTTTAATCGCAGTGTCCTAGCGTACAGTAAGCCGAAACGGAAGTTGCTGATCTGTACGCTTGATGATCAGTTAGTTGTTGGCACAAATTGAGGCCAACACGGTCTAGATTTTGTATTGAAAGTTTATTTAAATCGTCTTTTTTGAAGGAGTTTTTGGGGTAAGTGTACCAGTTATTTATACTTCTATTGTGATCATCTTTGCTTTAAGAAAGGTGTAGTATAGTTGCAATCGGCCTTCGTTCTCAGTTTGATCACTGTCAAATTGACGAAACGGCCAGAAAAAATTGACTTTGTGTTCCCATATTTCATTGTGTATATAGTTTCTGGTCTATGGTTGTGCCGGCGTGGAAGAAAAAAGTTTTTTTCTGACTCGTAAACTTCCTTGAATCGAGATTGAATGACTTGATGCAGAAAAAATAACTGTTTTGTTCCGTCACCGAAAGGGACCAGACTGTACGCTTAATTGCAACTGTACACAATCGTTAGTTGTACAGAAAAATCAAAAAAAAATCTGTACGCTTAGTTGTCGAAATAATATAATATTTCTGATACATTTAGTGTTTGATAATATCATTAATGAACGATAACAAGTAGAAATTGATGTTATTTATGCTATGGTTTCCACGTAGTTCCTTTTTTTCCACGTCAAGTAATATTTCATGTAGATAGGGCCTGTTCAAGACGATTTAATGTATGCCCGGGTCCGTATTCGCATCCTTACTACAGATGAAATATGAAATACTAGTTTTGAACTGGGTCCTAATATAATTTTACATAAGGACCCAGCTTTGAACATAAAAGCCGTTTTGAAAATCAATCAATGTTAGTGTTAGACATACTGATATTTTGTGTCGACAAAAGAGCTCAAAAATCCTAGTGGCACAGGAATAATTGAACTATACTTTTCGAATCATTAGATACGTCTTTACTTTGTACTATTTGTGAATCAATAATTGACAGGCACCATATTGGCAGGAATGGCTGGACCTAGAACTGATCAGCCAATATTTTCTCTGAGTTTTATTCTTATTAAAAGCAAAAAGTAAATATATTTTATGTGATTGCTTACAATTTTATTTGTGTCTTTTTAGGTTTGCCCCCAGAAGATATTATATTGGTAAAGAATGACAATCGGTCGAAATTGACATACGAGGACCATGTGGACTACCCATCAATTGGTCGAAATTAACATATCCTAACATTCAGATTAATGTATGGTTACAATTATGTTGAAACGGATGAATGGGTGACCTTTTCCTTCGTTGTATGATTGGCATACATTATGCAAGCCAACCAGGATTCCAAAGAACAGACTACTCAGCATGGATTGGCATTTAAGCAATTGATAGTAAAACAGGCCATTGTACATCATGAAACGGCCGAAGCTGCAATCATATATCCGTCATCATATAACCTGCAAGCACACAATGTCATGGTGTTGGACGAGCATTATGCACCGGCAAAGAAGTGACATGTGGGGAGGAACTGCGAAGTTGCTGAATCATAATATGGTTATAGATATAAAATTCCAGAGACAAAATTCATAATAATGATACATCAATATGGAGTGACAAGTTAATGCAAAACTGTGACAAAATCAAATGCACATCCTAAACAGTATCCTGAAAAATAGTGTAACTAATTCATGCAAGACATATCAAATTCAATGTGATATAAAAGCTTAAGGGTAGCTAGGTTAACTTATAATGTATGATTATAAAAATGTATTCCCCGCTATAGTATTCAGGTCTTTGGATCTGGAAACTACCTAACACATTCTAGAAAAGTTACAGTCATATTGTTACCAAACAAGGAACACAATGAGAATATAAGAATTTATTGTTCTAAATTTTCTATAACTGTTTAATATTTCTTTTGTAATTTTTACAAAGTTGCATGCATCCTGTTTAATACATGTATGTTATTTTCATTGAAAGTGTTCAGCATTGAATCAGAAATCAATAGAAACACTCAAATTGTAGAAAAAGTTAAATTTGCCGTGTCACTGCATGTTTGCTTCATCATACTTTATTGAATTTTTAATGGATTTTAATCGCTCTTTAAATAAGGAGACATTCATTTAGTTTTTACATGTACAAACAGAGTAATTTTGAATCAGTGAAGAATGAGTGGTGGTTAATAATAAAATAATATCAAGTTTTATATCGGCAGGTGGTTGTGTTCTTCCTATCCTATCCTATCCTATCCTATCGTATGAATACTGTACACTGCCTTAACAATTTAACATGGCCATAATCATAATTGCAACACATTGACAGTATGTACATGTACACAAAAGTCCAAAGGTTTTTAAAAGAAAACCGCCGTCCCATATCCATAAATGACGCCTGGTTACTACCAACAGAATCTGGTCTTTCACATTCAGTTTATATGGCAAAACTTAGAGAGAGAGTAGAAATCGGTGTCATGAAGACAGAAAAGCTAAGTCCTGTGTATTACCGTCCAGTATAAAGTCAGTATCGTTTGTAATGCTGTCTGCGCTGAATTCTTTGACAGAAAGCTGAGTTCCGGTGTATCTACTATAGAAATAACAGTGATCAAGTGCAACTTAGTCAATTGTATGTGTACACTTATCGACCATTACTGCCTCAATTTGATTATTTCACAATTCTGTAAAACAGTTTGTATCAACCTGCAATACACTGGTCATTTTTGCAGTGGTGTAGCAATAAATGTTTTATCATTCTCCCATTGCAATTTGGAAAAGTCACAATTTTCAGTCTGCATTGGCGTTAGTTTGGATCCTTTGTAGAGTAAACATATGTAAAGGTGTCATTCGGGTGTCCTTAGTTGGTTGCCCATCCACAGAATGTATGGAACACACCTGTAAAATTTGAGAAAACACATTTCAGGAAACCATTATTTATATACCAGGAAAACAGTGCAAATTTAATTAAAATAAAAACATGCGTTTAATCTACATACAGCTCATTTTTCTCTTGGAATTCTTACTGACTGACGGTATGAGATTGCATTGATGTTTTCTAACACTCATCTATAGTAAGGATGCATTACAAACCCGGACACATATCAAATTGTCTTGAACAGGCCAGATATACATGAAAAATTACTTGAAGCGGAGAACAACTGCAATAGCGGTTTTTCGAAACGTGAAAATAATGACAGAACATTTATGAAATCTATAAATATTTTGACAAAACACAGATCTTTAAAGATATTTGTAACACTAATAATGGCATATGTAGCCAATCAATGTGACCAATGAATGCGTAGTTTGGCATGTAAACTCGATGCTAGTAAATCGAACATATGATTTGGTTTTATTCATTAGAATTTTGAATGTTAATGTTCAGTCTTATATTGAAATGTTGCAACTAAACGTACAGTGGGGTCACTTTCAGTGATGGAACAAAACAGTTATTTTTTCTGCATTAAGTCATTCAATCTCGATTCAAAGAAGTTTACGAGTCAGAAAAATATTTTTTTCTTCCACCCCGGTACAATTATAGACCAGAAACTCTATATACAATGAAATATGCGAACACAAAGTCAATTTTTTCTGGCCGTTTCGTCAATTTGACAGTGATCAAACTGAGAACGAAGGCCGATTGCAACTATACTACACCTTTCTTAAAGCAAAGATGATCACAATAGAAGTATAAATAACTGGTACACTTACCCCAAAAACTCCTTCAAAAAAGACGATTTAAATAAACTTTCAATACAAAATCTAGACCGTGGTGGCCTCAATTTGTGCCAACAACTAACTGATCATCAAGCGTACAGGTCAGCAACTTCCGTTTCGGCTTACTGTACGCTAGGACACTGTGTTAATTGAAGAATATTTTATTTCGAGTTGTCCTTGCGCTGTCTATAAAAAAATAGTTTTAACATAAAAAATAGCATAACGTTGATACAAGATACTATTGCTGTTCATTCAAAAAACTATTTATCATATGTTTCGCATTTGTCCGCTGAAAAAAAAATGAGCATGCTATAACTTACCTTGATAGGGCTCCCTTAGCATCATAATCCTCTCCTTTGAATGCACAACAATTACGCAAGTAATTAAGAGATTTTGAGGACCATGACTTTAGCTCATTTGAACTTAAGTTTGTACATTTGGCATGTACCCAGTTTCGACAATTACTACATTCAATTGCATTTTGAGAGCATTTTTTGTGCATATAACACAAGGGAACCCTGACAGAGAAAACTTCATGGTCCCCTATTTACCACTACATGCAAATAGAAATTGAAAAATCTTGCCTTAAATACAATTGCCTGGAATATTTTATAAAGGTGATGAATTGTTTTAGCAGGTAAACAATTGTTTATGCCGATCGACAAAGACAGTCAAAGACTGGTACAACCTTTTATATAAGTTTCATTAAAATTTTAATTGGAATTTGAGGTGAGATGACAAGTAAACACGTCTTTTCATTCAATATAGTCAGCACTTTAATATAAAATAAAACAAGAGGGCCAAGATGGCCCTATATGGCTCACCTTGGTATAAGTCCACTTGCCTGGTGGAAGATCACTACATAATGTCATATAACAAATAGGTTTTCTGATATACATCTTTGTAAAACAAGTGACTTTTGACCCCAGGGGCATAAATTGAACAAACTTTGAAGAGGTGTACTAGGGAATGCTACACGCCATATATCTAAGTTCTAGGCCTTGTGGTTTCAGAGAAGAAGATTTTTAAAGTTTTTCCTATATAAGCCTATGTAAAACTAAATGACCCCCTGTGCGGGGTCAGTTTTGATATGGGGCTCATAATTTGAACAATCTTGGTAGAAGTTCACACGCCAATGCTACATGCCAAATATCTAAGCTCTAGGCCTTGTGGTTTCAGAGAAGAAGATTTTAAAAGGTTTTCCTGTATAAGCCTATGTAAAACTAAGTGACCCCCGTGCGGGGTCAATTTTAATCTAGGGGTCATAATTTGAACAATCTTAGCAGAGGTCCACTAGCCAATACTACCTGCCAAATATCTAAGCTCTAGGCCTTGTGGTTTCAGAGAAGTGTTTCCTACATAAGCCTATGTAAAACTACGTGACCCCCGTGCGGGTTAAATTTTGATCTGGGGCTCATAATTTGAACAATCGTGGTAGAGGTCCATTAGACAATGCTACATGCCAAATATCTAAGCTCTAGGACTTGTGGTTTCAGAGAAGAAGATTTTTAAAGTTTTTCCTATATAAGTCTATGCAAAACTAAGTGACCACCCGCGCGGGGTCAATTTTGACTCGGGGATCATGATTTGAACAATCTTTGTAGAGGTCCACTAGACAATGCTACATGCCAAATATCTAAGCTCTAGGCCTTGTGGTTTCAGAGATTAAGATTTTTAAAGTTTTTCCTATTTGTTGCCATAGCAACCAGTGTTCTGCATGGAATGGATTTTTTTTAACAACTTTGATAGAGTTTTATGCAAGGTACATCCCTGCAAAGTTTCATCAACATTGGCCCAGTAGTTTCAGAGGAGATGTCGTTTAAAGGAAATATTCAATTTTTTACACTAAAATAATACTATTGTGCCTAAGTTTACTACTACACGATAATTGTTTTTTTCCTGTTAACTCATCATTTTTGAAATATAATAAATGTAAATTTCCGAAAGTGCAAAAATCTAAAACCTCACCAGTGACCCCCCTTTAGTCAATTTATATATCTGTAATCTATCCAATTGTATTTTATTCATTATAATTTTAAAACAAAATAATGTCTGGCTATTTCAGAAATTTTTCGGTTTTTGATCTTTTTACTTGATTTGTTATACAATACTTAATTTTGTTTTAGGTAAACTGTAAGTTATATATATTCTTTTAAAAAAGTTGTTTTCGGTCTTCAAAAACTTTTTTTCGGTCTTTCTCGGTCTGCAATATTTGTTTTTCGATCTTTTTACTTAAATAGTTATACAATATTTGAAAAGTTCTTCTTTTAAACTGTAAGTTATATATACCCTTTTACAAAAAAGTTGTTTTCGGTCTTCATAAACTGTTTTTCGGTCTGTTTCGGTCTTATTCGGTCTTTTTCTGTTTTCCGGTCTTTTTCGGTCATTGCGGGCCGCAGCAGCGACCCGCTATATTTATTACGTAGTAGTGTATAGTTCTTTGAACAAAATGTTATCAAAATCGCCTAGGAAGTTACGATAAAGAATGGGTTAAACCACTGTTCATTGTGTAGCTTTAAAATTGTCAAAAAATTGATATTTCTATCTTTTATCCATATAAAACGTCAAATTATTTTATATGCTTATGTAACGTCTAATAAGTAGTGAAAAGTTTTTATTGTTCGGCCAGTATAAAAACCGATATCCGGTATCGGGTAAAGTGGGTCCATTACGTTACTATGACTCGATTTTTATAGTTAAAAATTTACAATCACACTTCATTTGTTTTTGAATGGAAGTATCATTGTACAGTCACTGACAGTCTATAAATCAGACATGTCATGTTAAAGCAATTAAAGTGAAAGGTAGCCAAAGTTTACTAACTGGTCGGGATGCACTTTCTATTTTTATCAGACTGGTTTACATCGTGTTATTAGACCGGTCTACAGCAATAAACTGACAGGTAGCCAAAGTTAACTAATTGGTCGGTAACGATACTTTTAGTAATCGTAAAAATGAGCGTTGTTTTGTTTACTTACATTTTGACTGCAAACGATTTTGTGAGGATAGAGGCAGGAATAGTATTGTATATTTTGAGAATCACGTGAATGGAACATAGCGTAGAACATATTATAATATTGCTGCGTTAACGCTGAATGAAAATAGGGCTCGAGTAAACAATCTAATGAAAAAAAACCGGAAAGATCATAAAAGACTATTTAAAGTTTTTTCATGAATATGATTTTGTTTCTTTTTAAATCATAAATGGTACACTGGAAATGAGAAAGAGTTACTAAATTGTAAATGCACAAACCAGATAGTCAAGTATTTGCTTTACATTAACCTGGAATCTAAATTTATTCTGTCTGTAAAGTTTATTTGCATCTCCCATTTCAAAATATTTACTTGAAAGCTTTGTTTTTAGGCCCGCTGTGACACGTAGTATCACAGTTTTATTAGTGCAGGCCGCAGCAGCGGCCCGCTATATTTAATACGTGGTGAGTAAAAGGTGCATGGAGACTTAAGCACTAGATCGAAAATATGCGTCTCTCTTCACTGAAAAAATCAGGTACTTCTTAGATGAATACTGTAGACACAGGGTATTTTTTTTCTTGAACACACGAGTTTTCGTTCGTTACTTAGATGTGTCTCTCATCATTGAAAAAATGAGATACCTATGAGATGAATATTATAGACACAGTCTATTTTCTATAGAGTTGTCGTTAGTAACTGTTTGTGGTCTAAAAATAGTAACAAAATTTCAGTCCTACCTCCGAGTTTAGACAGTTACTTTAATTGATCGATTCATTTTATTCGATAACAGTTAAAAAATTATACTACACGTCAGTGTAAGTTTTTATACTACAAGTCAGTCAGTAGATGTGGTGTTGTGTCCGTTTCTGCTTGTACAAGCAGAAGCTTTCGGATCGACTCGCACCTAAGTTAACTCGTACCCTTTGTAGTCATCTCGTACCTTCTATTTCAAAACTTCAGTTTTATCCAGGAACAAAAGGGACTGACTGATATGTATTTAAAGGTGGTGACATAAGGAATATATCACGACATTATTGAAATCATGGTTATGATATAACGTTTATTTATTGACCAAGTTGAATTATTTTGGTGAAGATTTATTTTAATACATGTCTATTTACGTGTTTATAGACTAATTTGCGCCAAAAGTAAGCGTTTCCTTCATGTAAACACAGTAGTGCAGGTGCTCTTTTCTCAAAATATAACTAAAAAACCGAGAGAAGGTGTGGCGGCAAATATCTTAAAACTGTGATTACAACAATTTATTAAAGGTAATCATAACTTGTTAGTTCAATGCGGCGATAAAACGAATACATTAATCAAACAACGCAAGTTAGAATGGATCTCCTTGAATTCCTTTGGGGCCGTGTCTCGACATCAACCACCACCAATTTCCAAAATATCTACATGTTAGTTTTGTTTGTTGGCCCGCTGTGATACGTAGTATCACAGTTTTTCTTGTTCTATTTGCTATCACTCAAGATATTTAGACACTGTAGAAATTTTTTGTAAACAAACTGTCATGCTTGCTGGGACGGAGTAATCTTACAACCCTAACATCATAAAATGTAGTCCTGAAAAACACAGAAAAAATAAATGTTTCAACAACTAGAAAAGGTCAAAATAATACACAGAAGCAATAAAAACAGTTTCTTTTTCAGTGCCCTCATTATCAGAGGCAGCGTGCTGAACTTATAAACAGAATAAGCTCAATTGATTCCGATTATATTACTGCATCGTTTCTCTTAAATGGAGATCGAAGCAAGACTGATGCCACCAATATTGCTGTCTTCTTACAGGTGCACAAATACATACAGAACACAAGGCGCTTCAAGTAATATTCAACAAAATTTTAAGATGTATCCCACTACACCAGACACCAAGGCAACCAAGTCTCTCTCTTTCTCTTTCTCCCTCTCTATCCCCCTCTCTCCCTCTCAACCTCTCTAATTCTGCATTATAATACATAAAAAAAATCACACACACGATACGCACACAGACCTGGTATTTATAAGATTTTTTGAATTGGTAACTTTTACCTATGAGTTGTAAGTTCTTAAAGGCCTGGGAACAAGTATAAGGCAGACAAGCAGAAAAATGGCCACTGCTGTTGAACTCTGTATGCTGTCTGCTGGCATAATCAGAGAGAGATAGAAAAATGAAATTTCAAAATTTAGAGAGACATACCTCATATTATTTGCTATAAATTGGCACATCACTTCTTTATCATGTAAGCAACATTCCTTGAAAGTTACAGATCTCTGTGATACTTATAAGTACTACTTTAAAAATTTTTTTTTGAAAACAGTTAAAAATTCAAATTTCCCTGTGTATTTGATTGACAGTTGTACAGAGGTTATGACCTTTCTCTCAGCCAACTACATCTCTCTAGGTATAAACATTCTCACAGTAGAGTTTGACAGATGGCGGGGAAATAAATACTAGGGCAATAAATACTACCAGAGAAATACTATGCGAAGCAATGAACTTCAATTTTTATTTATGGATTGTGTTATATTCCATCCGTACAATCATGAATTTATTAACTTGAAATGACATCACTATAAGTTAATTGTTGATATATTGATATTGTTCTGTAAAAGATACATTCAAATTTATGTATCACCCAAATGTGCATCATTGTCTATTCCCACAAGTGGCCCATGTATGGTTCACCAACTGGATTCGGGAACCACTCCCTCACGATGTTTAAAACACATTTCAGTATAATATCACGCCTGTGCCACACATATTTTCTAAATCGTCTGTCCCCTTGTAGTGCAGCAGTTTTTGCTTCAACATAACGCGGATCTGACCATGCATTACGATGAAGTAGCATTGTCCAAAAGCGCTCGTATAATTCCTTGCGTAAGCTGCTATATCTTGAGTTGGGAGGGCTATTTTCAGATTCCCATCAAAGTTGCCTGTTCCTTTCATCTGTTATACATGGCCTACACAGACAGTAAATACACTCTTCTTGGTCATGATCCTGTTGGATCCGAAAGTCTGTCACATTGCTATCATTTTCATCCTCTCTACAAGTTTGAGTTGACACTTGTGAACTTATGTTTTGTCTTTGAATTTCCCTGTAGTCCCAGTCATTATAATTAAACAGTTGATTAATTGTCTCTAATTGCTCTGGTAATAATTCAAGCGTTACCCTGATAGTTTCCTCAGCCATTGAACGAAGTACCCAAGTCCAAATCACTATTAGCACACAAGTAATTTATATACATGTAATGTTATAATTTAGATATATATCAGAATGATCATTTCTCTGCAAACTGATTATTGACACACACTGCACAAGTACACAGCATGAAACATGTGTTTCTCATCTGCACTATAGATAAAATCACTGTAATTACTTTATGATCAAGTGGTGAGGTATTGGTCAGTTCTAACACAAAATTGGAATAGTCTATATAGTGTAATAGGTAAAGTATGTAATCTAAAGAAAAAGTGAAATAAATGCATTATTATTTAGTATATAATTCGACTCTGTCCATGTACACACAGTCTAAATTACAATTGAAATACATCTAAGGTATAATACCTTGAATTTTGACAATGCCATAATTTGATTAAAATTAATATATTGCCATCTTCCTTACCCTAGATACAGAAGGACTCCCCCAACTAATTAATTACCTAAGATATATACCAAATCCCTATCATAACACTTCAACTCTTTGTGACTAAATATCAAAATAAAAAGGAAAATTATACACGTATATAAGGTTGATCATTGGGAATTATTGAACATGAATAGAAGAAGACCACCTAGTTTTAAAATTGAAATACCTGGTGAATCTGACAAAAAACAGGAATTTATGCAAAAAATGCAACATGTAAGGGACAGATTGACAAGATCATTAAACAGAGCAGTCAACAATGGTGATATTTTAGATGCTGTTCTCAATTATTGGATTGACAGTCATGATCCCAGTGAGAAAGACGACTAACAACTACATCTTTTGCACAAGTGGACAGAAAGGACACTGAAGATAGCCTATTTGTGACGGCATCAACATCGTTGAAACGGCTGGTGACAATATCAGAAAATCATGCTAGGTTATGTAGACATAAACAGAAAATTGTAAAAACTGTGTACCGTGGACATGTAGTGGTAAATACATTACAGTGCGACAATGCAGAGAACCCACACATTACCAAGTGGTTGTCGTCACCCTACCTGCCAAATAATGAATTTCTTGTCAACCACAGAATGCATCATGCAATAACATGTAGTGGAATGCTGCCTGTTCACTACACAAGGTTTGCTGATACAGCAAATGTTGGTAGTATAACAAAACCAAAGAGACAAAACATATCAAACCTCTTCAATCAAAGTGACAAGGAGGCATATGAATCATCAATTGATGAAGCTCTACTTGAGGAAATCGCCTGGTATGAAGACCTCGATGGCATTGACATCATGACTGACGCTCGGCATGGTTGGAGAAAAAATGCCAAAGACAGCAGCATCGTTGCCCTTGGTGAAAAATCACACAAAGTCCTTCAATGTGTGACTGTAACAAAGTCTGATGATATTGTGTCACAGAGACATGAGAAAGTTGGAACTGAAATTTGATGTTACTGTGAATGTGCATACACACGACAGGAACATGTCCATTAATAACATGGTGAAAGACAGGCCTGATACTCTGAACCAGAATGACTCATGGCATGGAGTGAAATCTGTGAAGAAAGCAATGAAAGCGGTATCTTCTGGACCAAAATACAAGCAAGGGAATACTTGGTCGGAGCAGTTGGTAGACAAGGTTGAACCAATTGCCACTCATTTTCACTGGGCAATCAGAAACTGCGAGAGCAATCCGGAAAATCTGAAGAAACTTCTGAAGAATATTACCTCACATTATAAAAATGAGCACAGTGATTGTCACCAAACATCCAGATGCAAAAAAGATCCTAACTATGAACCTTCAAGGACAGTCATTACTGACCCAAAAGCAGAAAAAATGTTACAGACTGTCATTGAAAAGTCGGTGATTTATAAATCTCCCCAAGACTACATACTGGCTAGGGACACATCATACGTGGAATCGTTCAATAATGTGATGAACATCTTCCAGGACAAGAGGATTGCATTCAGTGATGACACATATCATGTCCGGTCAATGCTAAGTGTTCTGCACTGGAATCACAATGTTGACCGGGATCATACATCAGTATGGAATCCAAAAGATCCACGAGCACCACGCAGGCAACGTGGTAAAAAGAATTACAAGCCTTACAACTACAGAGACCAAATCTGGAATAAATATATGGATACTATCTACCGGCCGCGCAGAACAAGACAACAACATAGGCAATAAATGAAACAATATACATTGTATTCAAACTAATGGATCATAAGTGATTTGTACATATGTGAAAATAACGATAGGTTTTGTGTATATATTATTATACACTGTTTGCCTAATAGAATTCATTGAAAGTGAAAATGAAACAAACATCTAATATTTTTAACTTTACTTTTAATAACCATAAGTTAGTTCACCAGAATTCATAAAAAAATAAGTTTTGTTTCCCAGAAAAATAAAAGAGTCAAGTGGACAAACAGATAAATGTAAGTTACTTTATTTCTATATACAATGCAGTTCTAAACAATTAGTATTTACTGTTTGTATATACTGACTATCACCGATTTCATAAATTATACTTTTGCCATGTGGTAGTCTGAATACAGGTAATATACATGTAGCTGCAACAAAAGCAAACCATTACTCTTGAATACATAGCATTAGGGAAGATATGAATAAAACTTAATAGA